>ML347673.1:8481-59729 GCA_005239505.1 Nicotiana paniculata | reverse complement strand
CATCTAGCAAAGTTTTACTTACATAATAGATAGGTGATTGTTTACCTTTTTCTTCTCTTACCAGTACTACACTTACGGCAATTTCTGAGACAGCGAGGTAGATGTACAATCTTTCCCCTTCTTTTGGCTTTGAAAGCAGTGGTGGTTTCGATAGATAAATCTTCAGATTCTTGAGGGCTTGCTGGCATTCTTCAGTCCATTCGAATTGATTCTGCTTTTTGAGAACTGAGAAGAATTTAAAATTGTTTTCGGAAGACTTAGAAATAAATCTTCCCAAAGCTGCTATTCTCCTTATTAGTCTTTGAACTTCTTTTTTATTAGTTAAAATATCAGGTATTTCTTCTATAGCTTTAATTTGAGCGGTATTTACCTCTATTCCTCTGTTCGATACGAGGAAACCAAAAATTTACCTGATTGCACTCCAAAAGCGCATTTCTCTGGATTTAACTTCATATTATACCTGCGTAGAATATCAAAAGCAGTAGAGAGATGCTGGAAATGGTCTTGTGCTTGTGTTGATTTTACCAACATATCATCAATATAGACTTCCATCGTCTTTCCAAGATGTTCTTGGAACATTTTAGTCACTAACCTTTGATAGGTGGCTCCAGCATTTTTCAAGCCAAAAGGCATAACTTTATAACAGTAAGTCCCCCTGTTTGTAATGAAGGAAGTTTTTTCCTCATCTGAGGGATTCATTTTAATTTGATTATAACCAGAATATGCAGCTAAGAAGCTTAATAATTCATGACATGTTGTGGCATCAATCATTTGATCTTTATGTGGCAATGGGAATGAATATTTGAGGCATGCTTTATTTAAATCAGTATAATCTACGCATACTCTCCATTTGCCATACTTTTTAGGTACTACCACGGTGTTCGCTAGCCAGTTAGGGTACGTTACCTCTCGTATCGAACCGATCTTCAAGAGTTTCTGTACCTCTTCATGGATCACTTGGTTCTTGAATGGTCCTTGCTTTCTTTTCTTCTTCTTAACAGGTACGAAGGATAGATCCTCATTTAGTTTACGAGTCATCACTTCTGGTGGGATGCCTGTCATATCTGAGTGGGACCATGCAAAGCAGTCTGTGTTAGCCTTTAAATAATCAATTAACTTACCTCTTCGACCGGGGCCCACCCTCGTGCCTATATACACTTTCTGTTCAGGCTTTTGTTCAGATAATGGAACAGCTTCGAGCTCCTCCATAGTTGTTTTGATGTGCTCATCTTCCTCCGGTTCATGAATGACGTCCGCTCTGGAATCTACATTCATGTGGTCTAATGCACCTTCCGTGGTAACTTGATTCACCTTCTCATAAGTATTTTCTTTCGTACCTGTTTCAACAATAATACCTTTCGTACCTATTTGGGTAGTAATTTCTTTCATGCCTGTTTGGGCGGTGTTACCCGCTTGGGGACATTCCCTTATCTCGTAATTCTTCCACCTCTATTTTCTTGTTGTAGTGTACCACGAAGTTTATATTTTTTGCGGTCTGATAATCGCCTCTAATTTGTTGAATTTCCCATTCAGAGGGGAATTTAATTACTTGATGCAAGGTGGAGGGTATTGCTTTCATGTCGTGGATCCATGGCCTTCCCACGATCACGTTATAAGCCATGTCAGTATCGATGACTTGGAACCTGGTACATTTGATCACCCCCTCAACATAAGTTCTAAGCTCAATTACTCCTTTTGTTATAACCGTTGAGTTATCAAACCCTGATATGGCTCGTTCCATTGGGACTACTTGATTCCCCAGTAGCATTTCTTCCACGACTCTTAGCAAAATGATATTGACTGAACTGCCTGGATCAATCAACACTCTTTTTACGTTAATGTCATGAATAAGTAAAGATATTACCAGAGCATCGTTGTGAGGAAGCATTAATCCGCCGATATCTGCATTATCGAAGTTTATATCTTCCTTTTCCATATTTCCACGAGCCCGTTTTCCATGTGTAATTGTGAACCTTGTGGTTGTTTTAAAGACCACTCCATTTACTTCTTCACCTCCGTGTATCATGTTGACGGTTCGTTTTGGAGAAGGAGGCTTTGGGGGATCCTACCTGTTCCTCATATATGCATGTTTACCTTTATCACTAAACAATTCTGTTAAATAGCCCTGTTTCAATAAATTTTCTACTTCACCCTTTAAAAATCTGCAATCCGCAGTTTTGTGCCCATGATCGTTATGGAATTCACACCAGTGATCTGGGTTCCTTCTATTTGGATTTGACCGCATCTCTTTTGGCCACTTAACCTTTTCTCCCATGTTCCTCAATATTGAGACAAGTTCAGTAGTACTTACATTAAAGGTATGATCCCCAATTTAAGTATTACCTCTAGGTCGTTCATCTCGATTTTTTCTGGATCTAGACCAGGATGAGACTACGTCTCTTCCTTGTGGTCTATAGTCCGACCTAGTGTTGTCGAACCTGAGACGAATATCGCATCCCGAGGATCCTAAGTAAGGATCATACCTGTTTTTACCTGATCTTCTATATAATTCAGGACGTCTAGATCTGGAATGATCTTCATCTCTCGAACGAGCAATGATATCTTCTTCTATTCTGAGTTTAGTACTATACTTGTTGTATACATCGTTCCCTATTGTAGCAGGGAATTCTCTTAGATTTTCCTTAAGTCGTCTCGTGGCTTCTGAGCTTTTATCGTTTAGGTTGCTTGCAAATGTCATGGCTGCCCAATTATCAGGCACCCTGGGTAACTGCATTCTTTCTCGTTGAAACCTGTCTACAAACTCATGGAGTAGTTCCGTGTCTCCTTGTTTTATTTTGAATATGTCTTCCATTCTCTTCTCAACTTTTTGTGCACCAGAGTGTGCTTTTATAAACGAATCTGCAAGCTCAGCAAAAGAGTCAATAGAATTTTCAGGGAGAAGAGAATACCAGGTTAGGGCCCCTTTGGTAAGTGTTTCCCCAAATTTTTTGACAAGGACTGATTCAATCTCTTGTTTTGTTAAGTCGTTGCCTTTTACCCCAGTAGTGAAAGCAGTCACATGGTCACGTGGGTCAGTTGTTCCATCATATTTGGGAACGTCAGGCATTTTAAACTTCTTGGGTATAGGCAAGGGTGCCGCACTTGGCTTCCAAGGTTGTTGAGAATATCTATCAACATCGATGCCTTTGATGATAGGTGGTACTCCAGGAATTTGTTCGATGCGATCGTTCTGCTCCTTCATCTGTTTCTGCATGGTTAGCAGTAAATTTTGTAATTCTGAGTTATTAGATATACCTGGTCTCGTTTCGAGAGATTCATTAGGAGTATCTCCTTTTCCTGAGTTTGCCAACCCAGATTGAGGATTTTCCATGGTGATAGTATTATTGAGGGGTGGCGTCGGCGGTGTAGGTAACACTGCCGGTAATCCTCTTGCAAATTCTTGCAAAGTTTGGCTCACATGCTCTGCAATCATTTGCATTACACGATCTTGTTCCACAGTTTGATCATTATCACCATTCTTGATATTAGATTTTTCTGGGGATTGTTCCCTTGAACCACGTGGGGTTCCTGAAGGAGATGGAACTGGGGTTCTATTCCTTCGCTGGTTGTTCTCGTTGGAGTTCGACATAGTTCAGAGGATATCACTTGAAAAGCAAACAAAGGTTATCAGATTCCCGGTAACAGAACCAATTTGTTCAACCAAAGAATTAGATCCTTTGACTAAATCTATTTCTAGGATGAACACGGGTTACTGATAATCAAGGAAATAGAGAAAAATGAATAATAGACAATATTGCAAAAATATAGAAAAGCGAAGTAAATTGTATTCGAGAATCAAATGCCTTTACAAGCTGTATTCCCCTCCCTTATATAGGAGATTCCTTGATATAACGTACAACTCTTGCTATGGTTGCTAATTAATGACTAATTATGACATTAATGAGGCGTTACAAAGGATAACGGTAATTCGGGTACGATTACATAACGTTCGAGTAATCAATTGTGGGTTCTTGAATTTGCCCGTAGCTTTGTCTAGATTCATTCTGACCGTGCCTCTTCCCTGTTTTGATCAGGTTGAGTTTTCTGTGACTGATAAGCTCGAGGGTTTATTGAATTGTGCCTCTTTGTTCCGTACCTCTTCAAAGAATCACATCCAGTTGTCGCGTTCTCCTGTGTCCATGTAACTGGCTGAGTTTTCACAAGCTGGCTTACGTGTGAAATTCTTTTTTACCAATACACGGGGGTCATTAGAAGGGAAGCAAGGGGTGGATCTTCAAAAATAGGGACACGATCTTTTTCACCCTCAAATCCTTGAGCGAAGTGTCTATCAATAGGACTTGAGGAGGGGATCACCAGAATGATCAATATCTTCATCTTCTGAGATGTACAAAGGGACACTCTCAGATTTATCAAAAAGTTTGAAAGACATGGGTGTTTAACCAAAGAATTGGATTCTTTGACCAAAGCTATTTTAAGAAGAACACGGGTTTCTGATAACCAAAGAATAAGATTATAATTGTAGGCAAACTTGTAAATGGAAAGCAGTAAGATGCACAAAAAGTAAGTATATTGCAATAGTAGTTCGAATGTTTTTTCTCTCCCTTTACAAGTTATATTTTTCTCCTTTATATAGGGAATTTCCTAACATAACGTCTACCTTTTTTGGTGATTGAGCATTAATGACTAATAATGACTCTAATGTAACGTTACAATGAATCAACCGTAACTGTTGAGTGAATGTTGTGTAATGTATAGATCTCTAATTTGAAGATCTCTGAATCTGCCATTTATTCTGTCCAAATACACTTTTGACCGTGTCTCTTGATCGTCTCAATCAGGTTGAGACTTCCGTAGCTAATTAACCCATAGATGTGATTTTCCGTGCCTCTTTGCCTCGTACCTCTTCTTAGAGTCCCGTCCAGCTGTCGTGTCTTCATTGCTCCACGTAGACTACTGAGTCATCAAGATTTATTACACGTGTGAAGCTTTTTTTTTTACCAATACAATAGGGCCTGACCTGAAGGTAGGTCTTGAGGAATGGCGGCTTCATCATCTAAAACCATACGCCTCCTAACTCGTGGCTTTCTCACCAGAAATCCATCATCATCATCATCATCTTCTTCTTCTTCTTCTTCATTGGAGGCGTAGGTTTCTCAATTCTTCCTCTTTGAAGAAGACATGCTCAAAATCTGTTCCTAGGCTGCAATGACAGAAAGCCTAGCAACGAGAATAAAGGCGGGATGAATTCCACGAACAACAAAACCTGAGAATAACAAAAAAGGGTCAAAGTAAGAAAAGCTATAGTAAAAAGAAAGAAATAAAAAGGGGTATGGTAAGGAAAAATACCATGGGTTTTCACTTTCCACCTGAACTTTGAGAAAGAAATTTCCATGATCTCTGTTCCATAGGGACAACAATCAACATTTTTTTTACCTAATCACGAAAGACGGGAAGTTTACCAAAAACTTCCATGATTGCTAAAAGGTATGGAGGAAACAAATGAAGAAATAGAAATCATAAGAGAAAAGAAAAGAAAGTGTCAGAAAGAAATACTCATATGCAAAGTTTCACTTCTCAGGGAAAGACATGTTTTCATCACCCACCAAATCACGAGTGGGAACATACCAGCCACAGTCACGATCATCTTCAAGACTGACTAAAACTCTCTTGCTTCTCGTCACAAGAGAAAAGACACCTTCGCGAAAGAGCTTGGAGAATACAGATGAAGTAAGTGTTGAAAGTAAAAGGGACTGAAACCAAGTTTGATAAATAACGAAGGCAAGCTACTGTCCTCCATATTATCGGGCTTATTTGACCAAGACATACATTGAAGTAATAACAAAACTCAAAGATCACTGAGTCAATAGGTGGGTTGAATCCTAATCTGGACGAATAAGTATAAACAAACAAATAAACTTCAGGATAAGAGGTTATCCGTTCATCAGCATTAGGAACTAGCACAGAAAAATTAGATTTCCAATGGCATTCACGGCGAACCAGAGAATGAAGGCCAACGATGATTAAAGTAGGGTAATGATCGGCGGAATTAAGTGTTTCCATGGAAGAAACTTGCTTTCTCAGTGCTTCACAGTCCGATTTGAAAGAGAAATCATGAGGAACAATTTCAGAAATAATAGGCTCCTGCAACGGTTTGTTATGATCCTTACTCCTAGAAGAGGATCTAAGGGTTGATAAAGTTTTAGTTTTAGAAGAAGAAAACTTTGAAATATTCTTCTGGAAGGAGTAGAGCTACGACTTGATATAGAACCTAAGCTACAAAGTCTACCGCCTCTTCTACTCCTAACTGGGACAGAAGAAGGAGGAAGTTCATTCATAATGATTGTTTTACGAGGATCTGATGATGAAGAAGGTTTCGAAGAACGGGAAGTCATTTTTAATGCTGAAAGCACGAAGAAAGGAGAAAAATCGCAGAAGAAGTTTGGGTATGAACGCAAGGAAGAAGAAGAAATTTTTGGGTGGTATGTAATCCGATATTTATAAGGAAGAACCGTCATTATGAACCATCATCATGGAACCGTCATTTCAAACTGACGCACTCACAGAAAACTCTAAAAAGACGCCATAAACTACATAATCAATAGTAACATACACATGTCCTGAGCATTAAATAGAAAGGACGCACGTCTCTTCGCTTACGAAGAAATCATGATGATGTTGGAAAGAGGCGGAAAGACATTCCCTCCATAAATAAACTTACCACTTCCCCAATATTCAGTTGAGAATATTCAGAAAATGAAGGGACTATCTGTGTTGGTGAAAAAATAGGCATGACATGTAGATTGCCGATAAGGTGACAAGTGGCATTTGTACTAGATTAGAAAAGAATAATGATGAGCCACGATTAAAACACCCACGAAATATACTGAAGAAGGTACCGTATCTGCCAACTTGGAAAGAAGAAATAGGCACGAGAAGCATGGAGGTCATAAAAAGGGGAAGATTCATGAACAATAACGAATATGGAAAGAGAATCATCATTATCCCTGATTATGCGCGATCTCTTATTATTACCATAACCGTTACGAGTAACAGGAAATTAATGCAGTTAATGTTAGTAACGGGTAGGAATTAAGAAAGGAAAAATCGTTAAATATTTGTATCCTTATATAAAGGTTTGTAGCTAAGATTCTGCTCGTGAGCGTAATGGTATAAGCCTGCCTGACTGTGAGACCGACTGGTCGAACAGAGATGAAAGTCGGCCATAGTGATCCGGGAGTCCCGTGTGGAAGGGCTCTCGCTCAACGGATCAAAGGTACGTCGGGGATAACAGGGTGATGACTCCAAAGAGCTCTTATCGACGGAGTCGTTTGGCACCTCGATGTCGACTCATCACATCCTGGGGTTGAAGAAGGTCCCAAGGGTTCGGTTGTTCGCCGAGAATTCCAGGTGGTCCAGTGGATGGATTAAGCTATTGATCATATCATAGGTCAAGGACGGAATGAAGAACCTACGTTTTTCTTCCTCCTCTGTTCTCTACTAAGATTGTAATAGATTCGTGATTTCTCTTCCCCGAGGGCGTGATAGTCCAATTCTACATAGTTATGTGATCCGCCGAACGAAGTGGTTCCAACGAATCGGACCGGGAGAGAGAAAGAATTCTTTTTTGCTTGTGTTGTGGTTTTCGTAGTTGCAAGAATTTTTTTTTCGAGAAAAGGTCCTGTCAAGTCGGTCCGCTAACGCCTTATCTTCCTATTTATAAGCCACAGCTTACTTCGACGTTTTCAATTTCCCCGATTGAATTAGCTTTGGACTACGAGAGAGCTAGACAGCGGGGATGAAAGGTTTGCGAGGAAGAATTAATGGCCAATGGTTCTACAACTGCAACAGCACCTCAAAAGTTCTAAAAAGAGCCCCTGGGCGCAGACCCTTCCCCAAAGTAAAGATATGGTTGATTCCATTCGTCAGTCACTAAGGGTCCAAGTAGATTAGGTTAAGGCAAGTATGAGTTCAACCCTTTTCTCATCGGGCCAGGATCGATAGCTTTTTGGCTTCGGCCAAACACTTTTTCTCGTTGGTCGAGCTTTCTACAAAAAAAGCGATGCAAAGCAAGGGATGTCGTGAACGGTGGGAGGTCACAGAGAATTGACCTATTCATAGAGTGATCCTATGATCGATACAGGATATAGACTATCTCATTCTTTATTCTATTCTATTTCTGAAAGAAAAAAGGCTCCTGTGTGAGGTCAGGTGATGGTCAACAACTCAGGCAGGAAATGCTGAAAAGCGGCTAACGATGGACCTGAACTAATTACTCGCTCAATGCGCATTGAAATTCTAATGAATGACCTTATTTAGCATCTTTGAAGAAGGGGTAGAATTACTGAATGAATACATTCCAGCTTGATAAAGTAAAGTCTCAGTGCCAGTTGTAAGGTTAGGAAAGCCAGGTATAATGAAATCCTCTTTTCGAATAGGAATTGATTCGATCTTATTATGTGTGAAATTTCTTTGTTGAATGGAGGTGAGTTCAAAGGCTTCTTTGATCGGGAAATGCACGCACTTCTTTTGTTGTCATTAAGGTCTCTTTCCCCTGAGTTCAAGATGTCCCTTCCGCTTCTCTTTCACTACTTCCCTCATAGGGATTGGTCAAGCTCCTTCACTTATTGCTCGATCCGATCCGGAACCNATTATTGTGGTATACCAGCCACCTGTTCTGGAACTTCCAGTTCCAATCGAAGCATATAGATCCGTAAATAGATTTGTATGTATAGCCACTTCAGTCGTGCTCGTCCTTTCTCGAAAGTATCTTTTTTCTGGGAACATGGTCAACCAGAAATTATTATGTTCGCGTTTGTATGATCATCATAATACTCACAAATATATGCATTCAGTCTATTACTTTTATATCGTACTTGATTGGAGATTCTTGTTCACTATTCTTGGGAGAACACAACGATTATCAATAAGATTTCTTTCTGTCATTTATCATTTCACTTTATTTTATTCTCTTATTTTTGGAAAAGTGAAGTAAACTTGGTTATTAGAAATCCGATTTCTTTAATATTGACTTTGACCACAAAAATTATTTTTTTGGTTAAACAGGCAAGAAATTAGAAATTGAAATATTTATGTAATAATTAAGGTGCCATACTTTGATACATATAAATAATTTTTATGTAAGGCACTTTTTTTTAAAAGGTCAAATTTGTCAACTTCTACTTCTACTGAAAGCTACAAACTTCTTTTTTTCTTAATTCAACGAGGCTTAGAAATCACAACTTTCTAGTTTCTTCGAGTAACAAAGAAAAAGTTGTTTTTGACGCTAATGATAAACATGACCTAACAATTCAACTCTTGAAAATAAATTACTTTTTTTCTATAACAACTACTTGGAGTATAATTTTTCAAAAGTTTGACCAAATATGTTATTAAAAAACATAAAATACAAAATTCTTTACACTATTTTTATACTTTATATATTAACACTTTTTTTTAGCCGATTAGAGAGATTGTCATGTTTTTATTTGAAATCTATTTAATTTTCATATATTAATCTTTAACATTACATGCTCTTATATAAGAATAACGTGGCATATAATATATTTGAGAGTACTTTAGTATTTTTCATATAAGTTATATGTGCTAGAGATTCTTTTAGAAAAGACAGAAAAACTCTACACTCAATCAAATACCATCACCTAAAATCAGAAAGTATAACTTATAAATTGACCAAAAATCGGCAGAATTACCAACTTTGTCAACTCATTTTCTCTTTCCCATCTAATAGATCCGGTAGTTTTTATTAAGCACGCAATAACTAATAGAGAAAACAACATTTTTATTTGTTTGCAAGGAAAACGAAATCAATAGAAAATAACAAGTGATTGCTTAGACTAAATTTACTTTGTTTGATTGTTGGAAACGAATGCGAAGACAGGAGATTAGTTGACAATATGACATTCTCTCCACATTTAGCTTTTCAAGTGTCAAGTGTGTATTAATTGCAAATTAATTACTAGTTTGATACGTGGTACGACGCGTGGAGATAACTATTTTTTTGTTTCCTTCAAAGCCAAAATCATCAATTGCCCAAATTAAATCACATAGGGACCAGCTGGACACTTTTGTGAAAAATTAGTAAATCTATTTGATAGCCACACTTATTATTCTTTATCAAATTTAAAACTCCACGTACAATACTTGTCTTCTAGGATGTCATAGTTCCTACCAGGAACCCTTTGAAAGCTAAATTTCATGAGTGAGTTGCATGCATTGTCTCGCCATCGGTCACACTCACACATTCAATCAAGTTGTGTAAGTTCAAAAAGTTTATTAATCAGTAGCCACCTACTGTTTGATATAAACACGGAACAGAGAAATAAATGAAGGATAAGAAATAAGTACAGTATTTATAGCATTTTCACAATATATAGTTATGAAACAAAAAATGTTTTGTCAATTAAGGAAAGAAGAAAACATTTGTCAATGCAACCAAGAGATTATATTGCAGGAATATCATATCCAATATTTTATATTGGTCTCTTATATTGTGTGTACGTGTTAGATAATAATGTCAAGTGTGACCTAGTTGGTATTGTGTAAATACTGTATCTCTAGCTAGCTCCTCATTCAACGAAAGCAAAATCCATTTATTTCCTCCATAGTGAAAAATTACCAAGTGTAAAAATGTCATCCCATTGATTTAGATGGTACGCCTTCCATGTTCGAAGTTAGAAAATAGACGAACACTAACTTTTCTACAAGTACTAAAACATCCAACAAGTTAACACTATCAAAGTCTCAACAAGTTTAAGAACAATAGACAAACTTCTTCTTGGAACATGATTTTGCGAATTAAAAGTTTTTTATGAAATTGAGTTCTAACTTAATGTTCTCGTTCAGTTTAAGCGAGCACTAATAAGAATTAACATCACAAAATGTTCATGCTTCTGTAGCTTAGAAGTATGAATTGAAATTAAATGCAATTCGGGCGTTCAAACTTAGCTAGCTCCTCATTAAGTTAACTAGAATCGTGCTTGCTGATGAAATAGGGATCACATGATATTCGAACTTACAGTAGCAGAAGCTCTTATTCAGTTAATTAGTTGTAAATGAATATACACATAGGATGTTAGTTAGTGGAAGTTGAGCTGTCTATATATGTATGGTACGGTTATTTCCCTGTAATAGAAAACGTTTTCATTTCCTCTAAATACAGTACTCTGCTTCTTATCTTCCCTCTTGTGTTCATGTATGGCAGTAAGAGATTAGGGCTTCCGTTGTTAAATTCATCAGAGTTTCAACATGGTATCAAAGCGGTGAAATCACAATTGCATGAGATGGAAATCTAGCTATTAGGAAAGAACAAGTTAGGGTTAGTCGACAGAACTCTAAAAAAGAATTTAGACAAGGAACTCGGTCATCAATGGGACTTATGCAACACTATTGTCCTAGGGTAGATTATGAGCTCAATATCGAGAGAATTGATTACTACGATACTATATGCGAGAAAAGTCTGGGAGGATCTGAGAGAACGATTTGATAAAATGAATACATCACGAGTGTATCAATTACACAAAGCAACAACAACAATTTCTCATGGAATAGACAGTGTATCGGTCTATTTTTCTTAGCTCAAAAATTTGTGGAATAATTTGACAATATGGTTCCTCCTCCATGTGATTGTGCTAGATCAAAAAATTTCATTGAATTCATGCAAAAGCAGAAGGTCTTGCAATTTCTGATGGGATTGAATGATAACTATGAACAAGCACGTAGTCAAATACTTATGACCAGCCCAACACCAGGTATTAACAAGGCATATACCATGCTTAATGAAAGGGAAAATCAGAGATCAGTAGCTAATGCCTTTGTTGTTGGTGAAGGGATTGATCCAGCTGCTTTGCTAGCTGGTAAAGGAGGGAATTACCAAAACTATCAGAAGCTAAAGAGAAACTAGAATGTGCAATGTGACTTTTGCAAAATGAAAGCTCATACAAAGGAACGATGCGATAAGATAATTGGTTACCCTCAGAATTTCAAGCACAAGAAGAAAGGAAGTACAAGCACAACATATAATGTCCAAGTTGAAAATTATAATCCAAACCTTCCAGTTGTTGATGAGAAAAGGGGTGAGATACCAGATGCAATAAAAGAAGGGAACTGGCAAAGGGCACCTCAACTCACAGCAGACCAGTATGATCAAATCATGAAGTTGCTCAACAAGGATCTTCCAAAAGAAACTATGGCTAATATGGCAGATACAACTTACTCCTCCTTTAGCTAAGGTAGCAAAAGGAAACTGGATAGTAGACACAGAGGGGACCAATAATATGGTTGCTGATTTAGGTATATTAAAAAATGTTAAAAATATTAGTCTTACAGAGACAAAAGAGTACACCTACCTAATGGAGATTGTACACTTGTGTCACATATTTGTAATTGTAAAATCACAAACACAGGGGAAGCACAAGATGTATTGTATGTTCCTGATTTTTGATGGTAGGCTAGAAACTCGTGTTTTAGTCATACTTTGCGCTCAAATTACTGCATTTTACTTGTGTTTGAGCTTAAATGTTAGTTTATTTCACTTATTATATTTTTTAGCCTTGCAAGAAATGATTCCAAGCTATTAAGATAATTTGAACAAGTTTGAGCTTTGAAGTCTGAGTAAAAGCCCAAGAAATTAAGTCGTGATCACGTTCGTGGGTCAAGCACCAAGTCGAGATATCAAAAAGTGAGAAAAAAATTACTTTGAGAAAAATGCAATACCTGCGACGTTCCATGTGTAGTGGGGCGCGGGGCGCTAGTGCAAAATTCCTGCAAAGTGAAAAAAATCAACTCTATGAAGATCCTCACTAATATGGCGCGGTGCAATGGTCCCACTTCGGTTTGGAAAGGATAGTTTCGTCGAGGCTCGTTCCTACATGGTATAAATACATCAAAAATACGAATTTTAGAGGACTTTTGACCTGGGAAGCTTTGGGCGAGCATTGGAGGCTACAAGACACATAGTTTCATCATCTTTCCATCAATTCAATACTGGAGTTTGGATTGTAACGTTATATTGATGCTTTCTTACTCTTTAGTTATATTTGTGATGAATTTCTCATATGATTATGGAGTAGTTTACCTTATGGTTTAAAGGATATGGTATATTGACTGATATTTGTGGATTTTAACTCTAGTTCTTTGCTTAAATCCGTTTATGGAGCTTTGAATTGTTGCAACTTTATTCACTGATTAATTTAATCGAAAGAGAAATATGTTGGTGATTATCTTTGCATTATTTTGTTTGGTTTAATTCAGTGATTCTCTTAAGAATCGAAAGAGCTTGTTGAATTGTTGATTAAATCAAGTTAGGAGAATATTATTAACGCATGCTTGCATATTTTCACAGTGCTTATATAGTTCACCTTGTAGAGTTAAGGTTTAATTGAGAGAGGAGTCTTGACTACACGTTTGAACTAATCATCAAGTGAATTCGTAAGAATCATTATAACATTAGAGTGAATTAAACTAGAGTTGGGTCTCAAATAGCTATCTCGCTCCTATTCTGCCATGACCCTTATTTCTCACATTGATAAGAAACCGACTTTGCTAATCTCTAGTTCTTTGCAATCAATTGTCAATTGCTTTACTTTAGTAGTTAATCATAGGTCGTAATCATTCCAATCAAGTTTTGATCACCCTGAATAGAAGTTAAACCAGGAATTACTAGAGAATTATTTAAATTCAATCCTTGCGGAGACGATAATTAAACTATACTATCTTTGGCTAGTGAGCATCAATTCCGTGTTGTGTTTTGCGCTCGTCAAATTTTAGCGTTGTTGTCGAGGATTGGCAATCAATGGTGTTTAAATTAGTTTTTAGTGATAATTCAGGAACCAATTGTATTTTATTCTTCACATGTTTTCTCTTTCGTGTGCAGGCAACATGTTAAGCTCTTTTGGTGTATGACTCAATATTATTTTAAGGAAGTGATTCCATACGATCCAGAGGTGGAAAAGCATCTGCGACAGCTGAGGAAAGAGAAAGAACCCATCAGAAATTTCTTGGGGAAATCTTCAACCCAAGAGAACATGGCTAAGAACAATGAGGAGATAATTAATTTGGCTGCATGGGAAGCAGCCCAACAGGAAGCAGCCACATGGTCAGCTGCTAAAGTAGCTCTCAGAGCTGATGAAACGGTTGATAGGAATGGAGGACAAAGATTCAACCTGAACCGACCTCTGGTTGAAGATGAATTTGAAAATAATATGTCCAGGCTTGGACGACCACATGCCTGGATGATCATTGGGAGACTACGCCAGGACAGTCTACAACCAAGGATTATCTAGTGTGCGACCCCCTCCGATCGCAACCAATAATTTTGAGATCAAGCAAGGGATACTTTAGACCATTCAGAACAATTATGTCTTCCGTGACAAACACAATGAAGATCCAAATACTCATTTGATAGATTTTGATGAGATTATAAATATCTTCTAACATAACGGAGTATCGAAAGATGTTGTCTACTTAAGGAAATTTCATTTTTCACAGAGAGAAGATGCTAAGCACTCGTTGTGGAGTTTACTGACTAGGTCAATTCAAACTTGGGATGACATGACAAGGAATTTCCTTGAAAAATATTTTTCAGCTGCAAAAACATGGAAAATTCGAAGAGAGGTCCACAACTTCAAGAAGAAAGAGACAAAAACGGTGTTTGAAACATGGGAAAGATTTAAGCATATTGTGAGAAGATGCCAGCATCATAGAGTAGACTTGTGGATGCAAATTCAAGATTTCCGGGATGGTCTGACACCCTTTGGGAGGAGGATGCTAAACAACGCAGTTGGAGGTCCTCTTATGAAGAAAACTCCAGATGAGATTGTTGCAATTCTAAATGAATTATCTGAAGATGCAAATCAAAGGCCTGCAGATGATAACCATAGAAGAAAATCAGCTGGATTTCACCAAGTAGACTCTAAACTTCAGTGCAAGCCCAGCTAGACACCATGGCCAGAGAGATAAGAAAGTTAACATTGACCAAGGTACAGAGTAAACCGCAAGCAACATGTGACTTTTGTGGAATAAAACACCTTACACACGGGTGCCAAGCTTCAACTGAAGTAGTAAATGCAGTGGGGAGCTTTGACAGAGGCAACTACCAAAGTGGCAACAATTTGGGGCAGAGACACCCAAGTTTTTCTTGGAGTTCACCAGGTGGTAATGCAAATGCATGGCAGCAAAATAACTCCAAACCCTAGGGGCAGGGAGCTACGAGTTTTAAAAATCAGCAAAATCGGAAATATCATATTCCACAGTCTAATCAGTCTAGCATGGAAGATCTGATAAAGGCCTTATATTATTAAGACAGATAAGAAGCTTGAAAATCATGGCGCAACTATCTGAGAACTGGGCATGGCTTTTCAAAACTTGGAAAGACAGGTGGGGAAACCAACTAATCTATTGTCTGAGAGGGTTCCAGGAACCCTCCCTACGGAAACCAAAAGGAATCTAAAGGAAAAAATAAATGCAGTGTCCTTGAGGAATGGCAAATTATTGCAAGATCCGTTGGTAGCAGAGAAGAATGAGTTGATTGGAAATCAAGTTAAGAATGAAGGAGAGCATAAAAGTGAAGAGAATTGTAGGAATGAAGTGAGGGAAGAGCAAGAGGATAATATGAAGAAGAAGAAGAAGAAGAAGAAGAAGAAGAAGAAGAAGAAGAAGAAGAAGAAGAAGAAGAAGAACAAATCTGAAGTTCCAACAAGGAAGAATAAAGACAAACAAATAATTAATGATGAGATCGAAGAAAGTAAATATATGCCAGCTCTACCTTTCCCTCAGAAGCAAAGAAGAGAGACGTTGGACAAACAATTTGGGCGTTTTCTAGAAGTGCTCAAGCAGCTGCATGTTAATGTACTCGTCACAGAGGAGTTTTCACATATTCTAACATATGCCAAGTTCTTAAAGGAGATATTGTCCAACAAGCAAAAAGTAGAGGAGATATCAGTAGTTAAGCTCAAAGAGCATTGTAGTGCTATTCTGCAAAATAAGCTCCCTAAAAAATGTGGAGATCCAGGGAGTTTTACTATATCTTGCTCTTTAGGAAGTACTAAATTTAAAAAATCTTTGTGTGATTCAGTTGCTTCTATTAATCTTACGTCTTTGTCTATTTTCAGGAAATTAGAGGGAGAGATTGGATCAGACCACAATCATCCCTAAAGGAATAGTAGAAGATGTGCTAGTTCGGGTGGACAAATTTATGTTCCCTATGGACTTCATTGTGGTGAACATGGAGGAGAATATGGAGGTCTCTCTAATTTTAGGAAGACCCTTCTTGGCTACTGGCAGAGCAGTTCTGGACATTCAGGAAAGGCAGCTCATGCTTAGAGTGGGGGAAGAAAGGGTAATCTTCAATATGGAAGGAGCAACAGGGCCCCTAAAGGCACAAACTGGAGAGAGTAAAACTGGTAAGCAGGGTGTACCCAAAGAAGGAAGAAAAGAAGCTCTCAACATGGATGTGTGCATTGGGTCGGACATGCAAAGGTGATCCCGACTTCGATTCAGACCCCGACTAGATGAATCAGGGAAGTTTCCTTTACCTCCTGCTTTTTATTTGTGTGTCATGGGGACATGCCACAATTTAAAGTGTGGGTGGGGATGTAAATATGTACATGTATGTTTGTTTTTGTTTCTTTTGATTGAATTTTTTTTGACTTTTCCCGACGACGGATGTCCACGACTGTCTTCTTGTGGGATTAAAGTCGAAGAAAGAAAAAATTCTTTAGCCGTTTATTGTTGTTTTGTTTTTTGGTAGTATAACAATTCCCCCTTGATTTTTCTTTGTGCCGCAATTTTTTTCCAAGGGTTCTGTTTGAAACGACTATTTTTTTGTTAGAAATAGTGAAGTCTCGTCCTATGTATTAAATGAAGATGAATTTTCTTGACGTTGTTGTGCCGTGAGAGTAGTGAATGCCTTTGTTGTGATGCCTAGGCTCAATTATTAACTCATAGATAAGTACCTTAAATTCTTTGATTTTGACTTTGCTTAACTGCTTTGAGTAGAGAGTCGGATAGATCCGATCCTGAGTGAGTTATGTGCCAATGTGTGTGTGAGGTTGTTGTGATATTATGTGCATGTCAGTTGATGTCTAGAACTTGCCCTGCATTTTTGCAAAGCAAAATAATAGTCTTGTTTAGTCTAGGAAGTGATATAGATATTTCTTTGTTGAGACAATTATGTGTTTGTGACCCGCCTAATTGTTGTGTATCCTAGTTAGCCCCTTTGAGCCTATAATCCTGCTTCTTTGGCAACCACACTGCAAGCCTGATCCATTTAGTTTGAAATGACTATCTGTTTGAACCTTTTACATCTCTTGAGCACTTGAAATTTTTATGAGCCTGTGAAAGCTAAAGTTGAGGTATTGTCGCGATTTTGAGTTGGACTATTGATAAAGGAGAAAGAAGCATTATTTGACAAAATTATGAGAGCCACTTGTAGGGAATTGAAAGGAAAAACAAGAGTGAGTGTGTTTGAATAGAAAAAAATCCAGAACTTAGAAAGAAAAAAATTGATTCCACGGTAGTGGCTCATCTTGTTTGTGCTTAAAAATATTGGGAGCTTGATGCTATTATGTATGAAGGTTGGGATTTGGTTCAACATAATTGTGGGGTTTAAATTATGAAATTGTATGTATTAAAGTGCTTAAGGAGGTGTAGTCACTATATCCAAATGTATTATATCTGTCATGCAGCCTATATTATGACCAAAATAAAGTCCTACTTGATCTTGACTGAATGAGCTCAAATTAGTAGAGTACTACACTATGGGCAAGCATATGGTACATTTTTTGTGGTGCATGAATTTTTTTTCTGATAGTGAGGCAATTCTTTCTATATTTAGTTCCTATTTGTTCTTGAATTTTATTGTGCGTGGAACTAATATCTATCTTTGGTGTGAGGGCACATGATTTGAGAAGGAAATGTAATGTCTTTGGCCTATATGTTAGAGTAAGTGAGCGTGTTTTTGAAAAATACGTGGTGCTTTTGAGTCTAGTCTTGAGGCTAGGATGTTATGATAGGGTGCTTAGACTGATTTAAATATTATTGGCATGATGCATTAGGTAAGTTGTCTGATAAGAAGGTTGTCTATGTGAAGTGCAATTTGATTGATCGATGACGAGCAATGGTTTAAGTGTGGGGTGTTTATGGTAGACTAGAAACCCATATTTTAGTTATAGTTTGCAGTCCAATTACTGCGTTTTACTTGTGTTTGAGCTTAAATGTTAGTGTATTGCACGTATTTTATGTTTTATGCCTTGCAGGAAATGATTCTGAGATGTTAAGATAATTTGGAGCTAATTTGAACAAGTTGAACATTTGAAGTCTAAGAACCCAAGAAATTAAGTCGGGATCACGTTCGGGAGTTGAGGACCAACTCTGGATATCAAAAGTGAGAAAAAAATTACTTTGAGAAAAATGCACTACCGCACTTCGCCATGCGTAGTAGAGCACGGGGGCTAGTGCAAAATTTCTGCAGAGTGAAAAAAATCAACTCTCTATAGATCCTCACTAATGTGGCGCATGGGGCATCGTGCCAGTGTATTTTCGTGGTCCAATTGTCCCACTTCGACTTGAAAAGGATAGTTTCATTCAAGTCCGTTCCTACATGGTATAAATACATCAAAAATACGAATTTTAGCGGACTTTTGACCTGGGAAGATTTGGGTGAGCATTGGAGGCTACAAGACACGTGATTTCATCATATTTCCATCAATTCAATACGGGAGTTTGGATTGTAACGTTAGATTGATGCTTTCTTGCTCTTTAATTATATTTTTTGATGACTTCCTCCATGATTATAGAGTAGTTTCCCTTAGGGTTTGACGGATATGGTATTTTGATTGATATTTGTGGATTTTAACTCTAGTTCATTGCTTGAATTCGTTTATAGAACTTTGAATTGTTGAAATTTTATTACTGATTTATTTAATCAAAAGAGAAATATGTTGGTGATTATCTTTGCATTATTTTATTTGGTTTAGTTCAATGACTTTCTTAAGTAATTGAAAGAGCTTGTTGAATTGTTGATTAAATCAAGTTAGGAGATTATTCGAGAGGCATTTTCGTGAAGACTAATCCAATAACGCATGCTTGCATATTTTCACAGTGATTATATTAGTTCACCTCGTAGAGTTAATATTTAATCGAGAGGGGAGTCTTGACTACACGTTTGAACTAATCATCAAGTGAATTCATGAGAATTATTAGAACATTAGAGTGAATTAAACTAGAATTGGGTCCCAAATATCTATCTTGTACCTATCCTATCATGACCCTTTATTTCTCACATTGATAAGAAACCGACTTTGCTAATCTCCAGTTTTTTGCAGTCAATTGTCAATTGCTTTACTTTAGTAGTTAATCGTAGTTCATAATCATTTCAATCAAGTTTTGATCACCCTGAATAGCAGTTAAACCAGGAATTACTAGAGCATTGTTTAAATCTAATCCATGTGAAGACGATAAGTAAATTGTACTATCTTTGGCTAGTGAGCATTAATTTCATGTTGTGTTATGCGCTCATCAGTTTTGCTTACAACTTGCTTTCTGTATCAAAGGTAACTAGAGACATGCATTGCTTTGTCTCTTTTTGCCCTAATTTTTGCCTATTCCAGGACCTCTCAAATGGGAAGGTGAAGGGGATTGGTAGGGAGAAAGATGGACTTTACTTGTTGGTCCCAAAAGCTTCTCTTAGGGCAGGAAGTAGTACACAACCAACAGTTAAAGGACTAAGTATGCAGATAATAAAGGAAGATGTGTTGTTGTTGCACAAAAGGTTGGGACATGTATCTGGAGGATCTATGAAGGAATTGCTTGGATATAAATTGGAAGATTGTAGGTCTGTAATAGATAGCTGTGAGGTTTGTCCATTGACTAGGCATGTGAGACAACCTTTTTCATTGAGTAGTACTAAGTCTACTAGAATTTTTTAATTGTTGCACTTAGATGTATGGGGACCTTGTAATACACCAACAATTGATGGTAATAAATTCTTCCTCACAGTTGTAAATGATTACTCTCGTGTTACATGGATCTTTCTCTTACAGTTTAAAGGTGATGTTGTGACTATTTTTAATTCATTCCTTAAGCTGATACAACACAATTCAATGGAATAGTATAGACATTCAGGACTGACAACGGTGGAGAATTTGTGAACTCAACAATACAAGATCTATGTCAGTCCATGGGAATAATTCACCTGAGGACATGTATTTATACACCTCAGCAGAATGGTGTGTGTTGATACTCAATTTTGCCCTCATATTTTCCCAAATAGTATATATACTTTCAAAATGATCATTACTTAGTCTACAAGAGTCATATGAGCATTTTCTATAACTTTTCATAATTTCAGAGATTTTCTTGCATTTAATTTACTTGAATATTTACTAATTATTCCTTTAAATTATTTTGTGATGACCTAATCATTTAATACTGTATCTTGCATCCACATACATGTTTCAAATGTGTTTTACTTCATTTATATAATTATGTTGGTATCTTTAGGATATTTATACAATCTTACGATAATGGTCTATATTTTGTAACTTATTGCATTTGTCATTTTATTCAAGGTCCAAATAGTTTCTACATTTTTATAATCTTCTACTATTATTTAAAGTATTAATTTGCATAAATAATATTTCTTACATTTTTTATTCAACTATTTTTTATTAAATTATTTTCCCTTTAGTCTCTTATTTTAAAATCTGGCCCAATTAATGTCCAAATGAACCAACCCACTCTGATTAACCCCCGGAAGCCCAACCCCAAGCGACCCAATAGGCTTGCCCAGTCCAAAACCCGACCCAGCTTCCTTTAAATCTCAGTCGTTGATCAAAAGCGATCAACGACTCACAACACCCCCACCCCTTTCCTTATATCCCCCATAACCTCACCTTAATCCCCATTTCCTAAAGATAACTGCCTCTATTCTCTCTGTTCCTCTTTTCCCCTTCACAAACCCTAGCCGCCACACCCTCTAATTCTCTTCGATTTCGACCCTGATATGGAATCCTCTTACGATTTGCCTTCCATATATGCTCCATCTCCGTGTTACTTACACGATTTTGGTATCATAGGCAAGTATCATGCCTGGAATCATGTGAAAAATGTCTTCAATCTTCAATATCTAGTCGGTATTCCGTCTATATACATTCATGGCAATGCGATATGAAGTCGATTCACCAAAATCTTTGGTCGATCCTATGATTTATGTCGAACTGGGGTTTGAAATTTTATACTTTTCCTTTTATCCGTTCCATTACTGATTGCATGTGGTATTCTCTTCCCATATTTATGTTTGATTGATTATTTTCCTTGTTCGTTTGTTCGATTCCTACCATTACATAAACCCCTCCCCAATTCCCCCATTTTCTAAAAAAAACCTAAGTTATCATTGTTATTGCACTCAATACATCTCTCTCACCCGTTCATCTTCTCTGAAATACTTGGGTCTTTGGCCTGATGAAATCCAAGGCCATAATATTATCAACCTCCTCCGTGCAAGCACTACTCGGGGCCCTTACGAGGCTCTTGTGAACTCTGAAGCATCGGAAACATGGGGTTCTTGCTACCAGTATTCTAAGTTCTTTGTTATTATTTTGCTCGTCTAATTTTGCTACTGGTTAGTGTTTTTAACCCTTGCAATGTTAATACTTTTTCTGCATACCCATATGTGTTTGGATTCTGTGAGCATGATTTAGTTGTGAATCCATGATATTGCACTGCTATGATATCGTTCAATACTCCCCGGTCATTCTACGTTTTTGATAGTTGAATGTGTTTTAATACATGTGATAGTTCCTGCTTGTTCTTAGTTTGTGTTAGGCTAATATGTGTTCTTCACTATGGTCTGCACTTCTATGTTGGTGTTCCTTTTCTCTTCTGGAATCAGTTATGTACCTCTGTATTTTTTCTAGAATCTGAACATGTTTTAGTTTTGAGTTTCAATGCATGCCTATTAAATGTGTTCTTTTAATGAATCTGACTGTCATGACTAGTTGTTGTTAGTTATAGAATCCTCTTCATGCTTTGCTTTGGATACTACTAAGACTCTATGAAACCCTCCCTCTAATTTAAATGAATCATTTAGTGTTGAGTCTTGTGTTTAATTGACTGTTCTTTTCATAATATCCACAACTGTATGGGTTTCATGTTTCAATACTGCTTTAAGGTCTACTCTAAATATTTTGCCTTGCTATTTGTAATCCTGATCTTTAGCACCACCTAACATTTTAGGATAGACATCTCATTTTCCCTCTTATGTATGTTAATTAGTAGCTAATATAACCCTTTTCATGCCATAAGTTTTTGTACTATGATCTATCCCCCATCATGTTAAGTGTTTATGATATTGGCAAGGCTGTATTATTAGTATGTTGGTATGCCATCTGGAACTTTATCAGAACTGTCATGCTAAAACTTTCATTGTACTAGACTGACATCTGTAATCCTTTAGGTTAACACTCTATTCTGAATTTGTGTGGCATTGTGCACCGTTATATGTTGATGCTTTTTCAGAAAACTTGATTCCCCTATCTCTCTTAATATGATTTTCTGCCCAATATGTTATCTCTTGCTAAGTGTTTGAACCTGTAATATCAACTTTGCCCTCTAAGTCTTGTTGATTCTCTTGACTTGCATGTTCCTTTTTTAAATCAACCTTACTATGTCTGCTTCTAAAATATAAAATGCATCTCTTCAAATTTTATCACTTAGTCACTGTTAAGTAGGTTGATTGTCTGCGTAGTCTGTTAAGCTGTGCATCTACTTTTGCTGAGTAAGAAGGTCTTCCCTTTGGTCCTAGTGGGGATCCTTGTGTGAATTTGAATTGAGAAACTGATATACTCTAAGCTTTGAGGTGTTTTTGGACCTGGGTTTGCTGCACGTATGAGGGAAGAGCCTGCTGAAGACCCAGACTTTACTGGGTTATAGTTGTTTGGGCCTGCTATGTATACTGAACCTGTATTTTTAATATGTTCGCACTTGTATTCATTAATTTTGGGTTTGTAATAATTTCGTAATTGAACAGATGGAGAGATTAGTAAAAGGGGTAGGGTATTTTAATTTTTGCATAATGGGTAGAAAGCATGCCTATAGGACCTATGTGCTCTACTTTTTGTTTTGTCTATCATGCGTTGCACACGAGTAGAAACCATGCATGTAGTAATCACACACTCACTCAATTTATTTACTATCAAAGCATGAGCTTAAGCACTTTATTTGTTCCCCATGTCTACTGCTATGTGTTACTAGACAACATGCTTGTAGAAAACAAATGTCAGTAATTGTTCATCGAATTTGCGCAACTGTAGAATATTTCCTAGATACCATGCCTATAGGATCACTAATGCTCATATAGATATTATGTCTATAGGACCTTAATTGACTAATTAGCTACTGTTATTTTTATATCTATCATATTGCTCGCCTAAAAAACATGCCTATAGGGGCGAAGTGTTATAGAATCAGTTTCAATTACCAACTCTTAGAAATCCTTCCTATAGGATATTGTTACACGCTTAGAAAAGTATGCTAATAAAATCAAACGCGGGTAATTTTTAAGTTTTCAAACGGTTTATCTGCCTCCTTGCGCAAACAACTTAGAGATCATGCCTATAGGATTTGTAATACTTATAATCTGCAAATTCGTTGCTCTAAAGCAGCCACACTGCCTGTACGCTTGAAATCGAAATCACATAGAAGCCATGTCTATAGGACTTTATGACTTTAATTTGCCTCAATTCTGAAACTGTCTATCACCTAAAGTAAGAATTTGCCCGCGTGCATTTGTTGCTTATATGTGGAGGCTAACTTGGGCTCCTTAAAACTATCTTTACATGGAGTCCTACTTGTTTTGAATGTCGATTAGTTTTATTATTTTGAGAAACAAAAGTAAAGTCTAGAACCACCCAAATAGAGGTCCAATGCCTCCTGGACCGTAGGCATGAGACGGGTAATGCACGCATAGGGTACGACTTAGAATTGAATTAGAGCGCCTTTAGGTAAACAACTTTAACATAGTAATTGGGTAGCAGGAAATGATAGTCTGTTCCCGCTGAAGAATATGAGTAATTCCCTATCGTAAGAGAGTTGCGAAGTATTATTTATGTTGCACGGGGTGATCCTGTATGCTAAAAAACTTAGGACCCTCCCCCCTCCCTTTTTTTTTCTTTTATACACTTAATCATCTAATATAAACCGTTATAGTTATGTCCTTGTAGTCCTTAAGATTTGTATCAATTCTCATTGTGTTATAATAAAACTCTCCGACCTTTTTATCCTCTTTGTTTATTTGATCACCTCGCCTAATTATAACCCACATAGTTCTAGGTTCGGCCGGGACCCACAGTTGTGGACCTCAAAGAGTGCCTAACACCTTCTCTTTGAGGTAATTTGAGCCCTTACTCGATCTTTGGTGGCGTTGACTAGTCAAAATAGAGTTATTTGTAAATAGGTGTCCTAACGTACCTTGAAAATTGTTAGGTGGCGACTCTTCTCTTTTAATACCCATTTAAAAGTTGTTACACGTTGAAACCCGCTTACGCGAGAAAAAGGGGCGCGACAATGTGGATGAGAGAAAACACAAGCATCTCCTTGAAGTTGACAAGGCGTTTAGATTTCAAGGTCATATTGCAATGCAATTCTGGGGATGCTGTATATTAGCTGCATCATATGTCATCAATAATTACCATCACAGGAACTTGATAGTAAGTCACTTTATGAATTATTTTTTGGAAAGAGGCTTGCTGCCTCTCATCTAAGAATACTGGGGTGTTTGTATTTTTTAAGTGCCCTACCTAAGTCTTATAAGTTTGCAAGCAGAGTTGTGAAGGCAGCATTTATGGGGTATTCTGGTGTTACAAAGGGGTATGTCCTCTATGATTTAGACAGGCCTAGGTTCTTTGTCAATAGAGATGTGGTTTCCAGGGAATTTGTATTTTCCTTTCAAGTTCAAAGTGATGCCTTGAGACAACCACTCAACCCTTGTATTCACAATACTACTGATATTGATTTTGGGGTTGCAGGTTTCAGTGCAGGAGATACTACTTCTACATCTGAATAGGTGTATGCCTCAGATAGCAGTGCAAGAGATACTACTTCTACACCTGAGCAGGTGAATGCCTCAAATAGAACTGCATCCTTATCTCATGCTGAAGGTTCACCTTATGCTGCTATAGATAACTCTCTCCATAGTCAGTGATCTTGAAGTTGCCACTGAATTCCCCTCTCCTCCTGCTGCAGACACAACTCCTAGTCTATTAAGAAGATCACAGAGGGAGTCTAAGGAACCTGTTTGGCTGACAGATTATGTCACCACTATGAATTCAGTTAATAATGTGGTCTATCCAATCCAAAACTATATCTCCTATGACAAGCTTTATTCTTCTTACAGGCCTATCTATGTGTCTTTTCTTCCATCATGGAGCCCAAAACCTTTCAGGATTCCTCTAAATATATGATAATGGTTGAAGCCACGCAAGCTGATATTAAAGTCTGACAGGACAACAAGACCTAGGAACTAGTTCCTTTATCACAAGGGAAGACAACAGTAGGTTGCAAATGGGTGTACAAAGTCAAGCTCAAGGCTAATGGAGATGTGGAAAGATTCAAAGCTAGGTTAATAACTAAAGGTTACAACCAAAGAAAAGGTCTTGATTACAATGAAACTTTCTCTCCTGTAGTTAAGATCACTACTGTGAGAACTGTCCTTTCCTTAGTAGCACTACACAACTGGCCAGTTTATCAGCTAGATGTGTATAATGCATTTCTGCAAGGTGCCTTACATGATGAAGTCTATATGCAATTGCCATAGGGTTTTACAAGTCGGGGGAGTCAGGGATGGTATATAGACTTGTAAAATATCTCCATGGTCTGAAACATGCAAGTAGACAGTAGAACCTAAAGCTGACAGAAGCCTTGGTGTAATCTGAGTTCCAACAAGCAACTTAGATCACTCATTATTCATTAAGAGGAATGTAGCAGACATAGTTGTGATACTTATATATGTGGATGACATGTTGGTCACCTGAAACAACTTACAGTTGATTGAGACCACTAAAGTCTCCCTACAACAAGCTTTCAAGATTAAAGACTTAGTTGAATTAATATTCTTCCCTGGAATGGAGTTCATCAGATCCAATAAAGGTATTCTGATTAACCAAAGGAAGTATACACTAGAAATAATATCTGATTTGGGGCTAGGAGGAGCAAAACCAGCATACACTCCTTGAGGCAAATGTAAAGTTGACAGTTCCAGAACTTGACAAATTTGTTGGCACAACAGAAGATCAATTGTTAGAAGGTGCAGGGTAATATCAGAAACTTATTGGAAAACTATTGTATTTGACCATGTCCAAGCCACATATTGATTCTCAGTACAGACTCTTAGTCAATTTATGCAGCAACCAAAGAACTCTCATTGGGATGCAGCTATAAGAGTGGTGAAGTACATTAAGGGAGCTAGGACTAGGAATCTTACTAAGCAGTCAAAGTTCAAATGAGCTTAATGTTTTTTGTGATGCTGATTGGCTTCATGTCCTAACACTAGGAAGTCAGTGTCAGGGTATCTAATTAAGTATGGTGAATCCCCAGTTTCATGGAAATCCAAGAAAGAAAGCATACGTTTTCATTTTCTCTCAATACAGTACTCTGCTTCTTCTCTTCTCTCTTGTGTTCATGTATGGCAGTATAGATCAGGGCTTCCATTGTTTCATCATTTGCTTCCGAGATGATGAGATTAGGATAACAGATTCTTCATTGATTCATAGTTTTTGGACATTAATCTATGAAACTTTATTTGAAGTATTTGTTTGGAAAATAAAAGAAATTGCCTTCAAAACGCCTTTTGGATACTTTACAAAAAATTTCTTGGAAACATTAAAAGTTAAATATCCAAACACCTCTTGCAATAAAAAATTCCAAAACTTATAAAGAAACCCAATTAATATCCACACACCTGTTCAATTCCCCCCTCTCCCCCCCCCCTCCCTAAGAGTTGCACGAACGAGTTATATATATATATATATATATATGCATTTAAAAAAATAAAAGAGTAATCTTTTGCCTTAAATCTAGTTTCCTGAAAATGCTGAGAAATATCTATCATGGTAATAACCCAACTAGTATAGCTTATATTTTAATCACCAGTGTATACAAATATTGTTGCAATAAAGTTCACAGTGAAATTAAGAAATGAGTAACTTTATTGTACGCAACTCGTGTAACTTGAAATTTTTATTTTTAATGTTTTTGGCTCGGTTATTTAACAAATTTGTGGTTTCGAAAAAAAAGAAAAAGAAAAAGAAAAAATTAGGAGGTGATAAATGGAGAAAAACAAAAGTAAAAAAGTAGGAAAGTGATGGTTTATGACTTTTGTGATGGATAATACATCCATAAATATCGACTGATGAGGGAAAAGGAAAGCTTACGTCGAAAGAAAGAAGTGGATCAAAAGCCAAAAAGGTGGTCAAAATTATCACAATTTGTGAGGAAGCCCGTAAATATCGCATACTTTTATAGGCAGTACTCTCCTTTCATTTCTCACTTTGTAGTATGAGTGTGTAAAGAACAGAGAAGAGATGGAGTCAAGACTTAGAAGAATAATCCCACAACTCTCTTGTACACACAAGAATAACCTAAAGTTTCTTAGCATAAATCTAGCCACAAGCTATCCTAACCTTAATGAGCAAGTCAAGGCATGAATTTCCTTTTCTTTTGTCTCCACTACCTTCATGTTTTCTCTATTCTTGGCCCCATTTTGCCACTTTTTTTTTTTTTCTACCTCAAAATCAACATCATATACTAGTATATCATGCCGAAATCATCACATGGAGGGATTCTTGTTCCGTTCATTCTTTTATTAATTTCAACTAATATGGTAGCCCAAAAATCTATAGTGTTTGGGTTCATTGATCATGATCAAGTTTCAAAAAGACCTGATCCTCTGCACCAGTTCAAGCTATATAATGGAACTTATAATCTTGGCAACAAGCACTATTGGGCTGTAAGTTTTATTTTTAATGAAATAAAAAAAAGTTACTACATATATAGTTTTGATTGCTAACAAGGGAAGCTGCTGATATGTATTTGTTTTTTTCCTGAAATTTATAGTCTGCGGCTTTCACAGGCATTCACGGCTATGCAGTTGCTGGGATTTGGTTATTATTTGGATTGGGATTTGGGAGTTATATGATATTTAAATATTTCCATGGCAACTCAACCACTCCAATTGTTGACTATCCACCTTCTTCCTACATTTTGATGTTCTTGCTCCTTCTTCTGTTTACCATTCTTGCCATGTAAGCTGTGCTTATTTCTTGGTTTTTGGATTTCGACTATCAAATTTGTTGGAGAACTGTTTTTGAACTGATTCTGTGCTCTGCTACAATTTTAGAAAGAAAATACCCACATTGTATGCATTATTGAAACCACTCTAGAAGGTTTCTATTCATGAATTATTCTTATTTATGTTGGAGTAAGTAGTCTTGTCTTATTTTCAGGCAACTAGTTCAGTTATTACGGAAAGTTAAACGTCATTATTAAATGTAATTTTCTCCAAAAAAATTAATCCAGATAGCTGCCCATCTAATCTCTTAAACTAAAATAGTAGATGAATGTATAATATAATGTATAAATGTGTGTAATCAATGTATATAGGCTAGAAAAAATAAGTATTGAATCTGACCGGCTATCTGTGTAACAATCCCTTTCTTCTCCCCTGCTTAAAATGATGATTAATGACCTATATATATGTAGTAAAAAGAAGAAGACTGATTGATGTGTCTACTTTATTTTGGTTTGGAAGAGTTGCAAGCAGTGTTATTTTGGCTGCAAACAATGGTTTTGAACATAGAGTGGAAAGGCTTCGCCAAACAATTTTTGATGCTGGTGGGGATACTCGTCATACAATCAGAAGAGTAATAAAGGTTTTGCTAAATATGCAAACTGTTTTAAGTCCTTATGATTCAGTGGCAAACCAGATGTTGAACTTGACAACTCATAGACTTCGACGAGGATCTATTATGATTCAACAGTTTGTTGACAAAACCAGACATTCAAGTAATGAAGCAATTACAAGTCTGTAAGTCATGACTTCATTCCCTGTGCGATTGTCGTTTCTTATGTCCAATATATCTCTTTCATTAACCTATTGCTATGTTTTTCAGGTATGTTGCAAATATTGTTGTTGTCACTGTCAATTTGGTATTTTTGGTTAGTGCATTAGGTGAGATTCTGTCACACATTGCATATTTTTTTTAGTCTTATTAGAATGTTTGAAAGTAGAAGGGGAGGCTTGGCGTAACTGGTAAAGTTACCAGGAGGTCACGAGTTCAAGTTGTGGAAACAGCCTCTTGCAGAATGCAGGGTAAGATTGCGTACAATAAACCCTTTTTGTCCGGTCCTTCCCCGGACCCCGCGTATAACCGGGAGTTTAGTGCACCGGGCTGGCCTTTAGAATGTTTGAAAGTAGATGTACTTCAATGCTTGGGTGTCAAACTGGAGAGATTGTGATTTTGTGTGAGTTGTAATAATACATGCTATTTATTACAGTATTTCTACTTCTGCTATCATCTTTGCTATTGCTTTTTTTCTGTTTAGTTCTTTCTAACGTACGTGTAAATCGACCAACGACATGGTTAGACTAATGGAATGCTGCTTTGGCTCAGTTTTGCTCGTTTGGCATTGGCCTCTTGGATTTATAATGTAAGTGAGATTTTGTCTCTTGTAATAATCAGCTTTATATTATGAGGAAGCCTAAACTGCTGTTAACGTTTATTGTGTTTAATTTTAGAATAATCATTTGCTGCTGGATTTTGACAACTCTAAATTGGGTGCTGACTGGCTTTGATTTCTTCTCTCATACGTGAGCACACATCCTGTTTCTCTCCCTCTCAATTAAGGTGATTTTCCATATTATATACCATATATAATAATGTTGGCACATGTTATATATGCAGCTTTGCAGAAGACACGTGCTCAGCTCTAGAGGACTTTCAACAGAACCCCAAGAACAATAGCTTGCAACTTATACTTCCCTGTGCAGAAGCTGGAACTTCAGACAAAATATTGGTGCAGATTGGATCCACTGTTCATAATTTCATAAGTCAGGTACAGTTATCTACTCCTATTATAGTAAGAAACAATAGACGAGCATTACTGAGGCAGATTATTTATTTATTTTGGTTGATTTCCAGCTAAATTCTAAGTTGACAGAGGTGCAAGGATTAGGATTAAATGATATGGGGGAAAATAACTCAGGAAAAAGAGGAATTTGCGACCCTTTCTCTGGTGCACCTAATTTCAGCTTCACACCTGATCTCTGCCCTAAGGATACTATACCAATTGGAGAACTGAAATATGTAAGTTTTAAGCAGTAACTTACAGAGCATGAATAAGAATCTTTATGGCTCATCTAGTTAAAAATTGGAAATTTTCTTCCTGTTTCTGTATCACAATGCAGTTCCATTCGAATTTTAAGTTATATACACGAACATGGTAAAGATATTTTGCACCATCAGTTCAATTCAATTCCAGGTATAACATGTTAATTACTATTTGTCATGTTACTACCTTGGTGATGTAGATCAGTAGCGAATACACCTTGTCCCAGGCGGTGCAAGTGACTTTCTTTACTATATATGTTTATATAGATTATAAGTAAAAAGATGATGTCGTTTGTAATTATAGTAATTTATTCATTTCTTCAGATGTTTACACTTGTGAAAAATCTTGTATACGCATGTAGATTAGACACTCAGAGATAATGTGGTGTCATTTTCCTATTTCTATTGAAGCCTTCACAAGCTGTATGTCTGGATTATAGATTTACAAAGGATTTAACATTTGATGTTATATGTATATACTAAATGTTAACATGTTATAATAGATTACTTATTTTATTTTTCAAGTTATGAATCCCACCAATTATGGACGATTACATGTAGTAACGTAACTTAATAGTGTCTTTTATACGATCATTATATATAAATTTGGAACTCTATCAAGAATGCTTATGTTTGCCTGTAGGTTCTGTCAAGAGTGACATGTTATGGAGAAAATTCTACAGCCAATTGCTTGGGTGAAGGGAGATTCATTCCACATGCATCATCCATGATCTTATTTGCTTACACTGAATCTATTCAAGACTTGATAGAAATATTCCCTGATTTATTGAGCCTAACTCAGTGCTCTACAGTAAAAAAAGCATTTTCCAACATTTTACAGTACCAGTGCAGGCCATTTAGAATTTCAGCACGAATACTATGGTCATCTATGTTGTCACTTTCGATTATAATGGTACTTGTAGTATTAACTTGGATAGTAAAAGCTCATCGAGAAAGAGGAAGAAGTTTTGGTACGTGTTCCATTGTACCTATATCCGCCTAACGAAACTTGGCCAAAAACAGAGATTAATTGTGCAGGCAATGTAAAGAAGATGTAGATGGTTTGCCATTTTTTTCTTTTTCTTTTGACCAATTATAGTTGAAGTAAGTATACAGTATACTCTTTCCCCTGAAGTCGCAAGACGCCAAACAAATTGGGGTTAAGCTATACAGAAATAGAGAATATCTACCAAACACGTAGTACTTGATTTATTGGTTCTTGTCGTGTACATATTTTGGCATGATTAGTTCTTGATGGGTACTCGAGCCTAAGTGTTGGCCATGTATATTTGCTAAAGTCGCAGATTTGTAACACTACTTCTCCACGTATGCGCTACTTCTTCATTGATTTTAGTCTCTTTATTGGATTGTTTTGAAGGTTACTGGATCACTTTCTGCAGATTAGTAAAAAGCCTTGGAAACAAATATCAACATTATTTAGCGTTTATACCAAAAATATAGGAGGCATGTCACACATACAAATACTTTATCACTTGAAAATAGTTAAATGGTATATTTCTTTCTATTTAATTATTATTTTTAAAATTAAATTTATCATTATTAGGTGTAAACTTAAAACATCCATGCTGCAAGGCAGAATTAGAAACCTCGTTGAACATTGTAATACTAATAGTTCTTTTCTTAAAGCACTTGACTAAGCTATACAAAATTATGAGAAAATGATTCAAGTTTACTCATAATATAGCAGTAATACGTGTCTTGAAAATAAAGAAGCACGTATAAGTATTAGGTAATGACACTTATTCATTGACTATTGCTGATGAAGGTCGAAAAACATCTCGTGAAAACATTAATTACTCAATGAATTGAATGCCTTTCTTGAATATTTTGACCTACACCGATCAGTTGTCCATTGGCTACATACTGTACGCGAAGCACCTCAAACAGTAACGATCATCCATTTAATAAGTCTATTAATACTACTTTCGGCTTCAAATATTAATATTCTAAACAAAATTTTAAAATATTTAATGTTTTAAAAAGTGAAAAGTCATTTTTTTTTTCATAGCAACATTTAATGTGTCAATTAAAGGAGTATTAATTAAGTGAAACTTTTAAAATATATAAAGATTAATTGAAAATGAAAATTATTAAATATCTTCTTTAAAGAGTATGCTAAAATTTTAAAAGACTCGAGTGAACATGATTTCTTGGTTCATTAAGAATTTAGGATATGCATGTCACACTTCCGACATCAATTTTTCCAAAATACATTGGCCTTACAAGCAATTATTAAACGTAATTATGCAAGAACCAGAAAAATCTAATATGAAAGTGCTAATCTTTTCTTGAATATATGAAGCAATAATTAAATACTTAATCCCAAAAAGGACCGGTACAGCTAAGGTCATGAAAATTGGAAACCCAAGAATTAAGAATTTTCGTCATTGTAACACTTGGAGAAAGTCCTCTAGAGAGAGAGAGAGTCACAGGGAAGAGAAGTAAAGGTAGGAGTTGGGGGGGCCAAAGGGAGGATCTTTGGTCTGAAGTTATCATAATCATCATCATTAATTACATTCCAAGATCCAATAAACGACTTTTACTCAACCCTTCCCTTTTCCTTATCATCTCCCCCTGCAATCTGAGCAAGATTTTACAGAAATTAAATACCCAAATTAACCTTTAACACAGCTGATCTTAAGGAAATTCATATGCACAAAAGTAGAATGATTAGCTTAAGTATTGCTCGGCGGAGTAGCCATTTCTTTTAGAACTGGCAAAGCAGCTAAAGCTTGAAACATATGTCGAGAGATTTCGTTCAATCCACGACTAGGTTGTTTTCTGGTAAGTTTCTTTTCTTTGACTGTCAGCAGTATTTGACTCTTTTAATTCCACCTTTCCCCTCCTTTTTTTTCTCCTTCCTTTCTGAGAATTTGTTTGTGATTCTTTGTGGATCTTGAGCTAATCAATTTAGCTTGTTAATGTCTCTGCTGATACTTTTGCTTTTATATTATCATACTTGCTAATTATTCATCTAAGCATCTATGTCAAAAGATAGTCAAGATAATAGAGGACATCAAGTGCATCATAACATACAATCTTTGTTTAATATATTTTTTGCTGTGTGATTAAGTTGCAATCTTTTGTATTGGTATTGAGACATACAGAGTGATCAACTACATTGTAGGAGCAGTGGTTGAGGTTGGAGTTTAAGCTTGAGCCAATTTACACACTCATAATCTGAAAAAGATGGGAACTTATAACAATTCAAAACACTAATATTGTATGTGCAGTTTATATCTCAATGACTTTAATAGGAATATTTGTTAGACTTGAGAAATCTAAGTATGCAAGAAGAAATTGAAAAGCAAAACCCTAGAATATAGGGAAGAAGAATCGGATCCTTTTCTTATTCTCAGAACATCTTTCTGTACATAAGTGTCCAAAATCTCAAATTCTAGAGAGTTCTTTCCTTTATATACAAAGCAATTAACTAAGTAATACATGGGTTAAAGTGTAAAGTAATAAACTTTGTGTTGGGTTATGAAGTGGGCTGCCCAATTGGGCCTGCACTGTCATGTGGAATTGGGCCTGTTTAACACCCCCCCCCCCAAGCTGGAGGGGGCAAACACTCAAGCTTGCCCAAAATGGTGTGATGAAGAGGACCATATAAAGCCTTGGTCATGATATCTGCCAATTGATCAGAGCTACGTACATACTGGAGGGATACCAGCCCGGATGATAAGCAATCGCGAACATAGTAACAATCCACCTCAATGTGTTTTGTGCGCTCATGAAAAACCGGGTTCTTAGCAATGTGTAAAGCAGCTTGGCTGTCACAAAATACTGGGACAGGTACAATAATAGAAAGACCAAGGTCATCGAGGAGTCGAACCAGCCAAGAAATTTTAGCAACTACCTTCCTCAAGGCCCTATACTTAGTCTCTGCAGATGAGAGAGAAATAGTGGGATGTTTCTTGCTTTTCCAAGATATTGGACAGCCACCAAGAGTTATAAAGAAACCCGTAACTGACCTCCGAGAAAAAGCACATGTAGCTCAATCAGCAGAGAAAGCAATGAGAGACAAATCAGTTGAATTTGTTAACAAAATTCCCTGAGCTGGGGCAGACATCAAATATCTCAAAACATGTAGACCAGCCATCATATGAGGAACCCTTGGAGACCGTAAAAACTGGCTTAAATGCTGGACGGAATAGGCAATGTCAGGCCTGGTGTGTTGCAGAAAATTTAACTTGCCAACTAGTCTTCTATAAATGCTAGGATCTGGGAGTAGATCACCCTGGTCAACAGATAACTTAATGGAGGGATCTAGAGGGGTGGTAACATAAGAAAAATGTGAGCATTTGAATTCATCTTGTGTTGATGCATAACATAACCATCAGGATGAGGAGAGATTTCAAGACCCAGAAAATAGTGGACTAGACCCAAGTCTTTGATCTTGAATTGATCATCCAAAAATTGTTTCAAGGCTGTCATTTCAGTAATACCAGCACCAGCTAAGAGAATATCATCAACATAGACCACCAAAACAACCAAGGAATCACCAGAAGACTTTGTGAATAAAGAGTAGTCATTTTTGCTAGCAATGTAGCCTTTGGAGAGCGAAGCATCAGACAGTTTAGAAAACCATTGCCTAGAAGCTTGCTTAAGGCCATATAAAGACTTCCTGAGATGACAAACCAGAGGAGAGGTAGAAGAAGAAGAAGAAATCTGAAGACCAGGAGGTATCCTTATATACACTTCTTCATGGTGGAAGGAAGGCATTATTGACATCAAGTTGTAAAACAGTCCAATGCCTCTTGACAGCAAGAGAGATGAGGCATTTGACAGTAGTAAGTTTTACAACAGGAGAGAAGGTCTCAATATAATCAATGTCTTCCCTTTGAGTGTCACCTCTAATAACAAGCCTGGCCTTATACCTCTCAATAGAGCCATCAGATTTCTGCTTGATCTTGTATACCCACTTGCAGGGGATAACCTTCTTATGAGGAGGCAAGAGGACAATGTCCCAAGTATGATTAGCTTCAAGTGCCTCAAATTCCTTTAGCATGGCCTCTTGCCAAGCAGGATGAGAAGCAGCCTGCAGGTAAAATTGAGGCTCAAGCATGTGCAAGTCAGAAGTAGTAACCTTGGGATTCATAGAAACAGATGGAGAAGGAAGAGCAGAAGAAACAGAAGAATAGACATAATCATTCAAGTAGATTGGAGGGTTGACAGTCCTTCCAAATCTCCTGAAAACAGGAAGAGGGGGTACATGAATGGAAGAAGAAGAAGAAAGAGAAGTAGTGTAAGAAGAGACATGATGAGGTGAGGAAACAAGTTTAGGGGAAATAGAAGCAGGAATAGGAGAAGAAACAGATGGAGTACAAACAGAAGAAGTAAAAGTAGAAACATCAGTGAAATCAGATGTGGGGGAAGGAAATGTGGAGGAAGATGGAAGATGATAAGGAAATATGTGTTCATGGAAGAACACATCTCTAGAAAAGACAATAGAATGAGAAGAAAGATTGAGGAGTTTGTAGCCATTCTTGCCATAGGGGTACCCTAGAAAAACACAAGGAATGGCTCTAGGTTGAATTTATCTCTCCCTTGCTTAGGACTAGTTGCATAGCATAGGGAACCAAAGGATTTTAAGTGATCATAGGAAGGTGAATAGCCATGTAGTTTTTCAAAAGGGGAAATGTTTTGAAGCACAGTAGAAGGCAACCTATTAATCAGATAAGTGGATGTGAGGACACAGTCCCCCCAATGTTTAAGGGGAAGTTTAGATTGATATAATAGGGCCCTAGAAATTTCTAAAAGGTGTTTGTGTTTTCTTTCAACAACTCCATTTTGTTGAGGAGTGTGAGGAATGGTGGTTTGGTGGAAAATGCCATTTTCAGAAAAGAATATTTGTGCTTCAGTACTGCTGCCCAACTCATAGGCATTATCAGACCTAAGACTTTGTACATTAGAGTTGAAATGAACCTTGACCATTTTAATAAAAGCCTTGACCACTAAAGTGCATTACTTTTGCATGATAAGAGATGGGTCCAGGTGACTTTGGTGAAATCATCAACTAGGGTCAAAAAATACCTGAACCCATTATAGGTCTAGGTATTGTAAGGACCCCATATGTCAATGTGAACAAGTTGAAAAGGAGTAGATAAGTGGATAGAACTGTCAGGAAAAGGCAATCTTTGTTGTCTTGCTATTGGACAAACTTCACAAAGGAAATTTTGTTTGGAGGATATCTTGTCAGAAAGGAATTGATTTCATTTTAATAAATGGTATATGACCCAATCTTTGGTGCCAAAACAAATCAGTTTTATTGATAGCAGAAGAGTTACAAGTGTTACAATGATTAGCAGAATCACATAGAACACTAAAAGATGAATTAGAATTATTACATTGAACAGAACTAGAAATAGGACTAGGAATTGAAGCAACAGACAAAGTAAAAGAAGTCATAGCTAGATTTAAGAAATATAATCCATTTTTAGCTTTACCAATTTCTAGTGGCCTCCTCAGAGAAGGGCCCTGCAAAATGCAGGCAGAAAAGGTAAGAGTTGCAATGCACCTGAAATGAACAAGAGGTTTATGGATAGATATTAAATTGAAATGAAATGAAGGAACTAACAGAACATTATGTAAAATAATATCTGGCCTGAGTTGTAAAGAACCAGTAGATATGACTTTTACTTTGTATCCATTAGGGAGAGTTATTAGAAAAGGTGTGATGAGTGGGGTTAAGTTGTGTAATAGGTGTTTGTGAGGTGTCATGTGGTTAGTTGCACCTGAATCTAGAATCCAAGGGTTTGAACCTAGATGTGACACTACACATGCATGAAAAGCAGCAGAATGGACTTGAGGGTGATTAAACACACTTGCAAAATGAGCAAATCCAATGTTCTCTGAATTTGTGGATTCATGATGCATACCAGGAGGATTCAGCTGTTGAAAAAGAGTCATAAGATGCTCACATTGTTCTTTGCTGAATCCGTGACCATTGTTCTCAGAAGACTGCCCATTGTAATGGCCATTGGTATAAGATGTGTTTTGGATGGAACCTTCAGATTGAACACAAGCAGCAGATCTTTTGGATTTGGTGAACTTGAAATCAGGAGGAAACCCATGGAGTTTATAGCATTTCTCAATTGTGTGGCCAGTCTTTTTGCAATATCTGCATAACAATTAAGAGGAGGAACCAGATCCTCCCTTTTGTTCAAACTGAAACTTTTGTGTAAAATTCCTAGGAGGGGGCCGCACAATATTGTTTTGAACAACATTGCCATGAGCACTAAAAGAGGCAGACTCATTTGAAAAACTGGGAATAGGAGCTGAAGATTCCTTCTGCTTTTCATCATGTTGAAGCATGGAATATGCTTTGCTCAAAGATGGAAGTGTTGGCATCATGAGAATATTACTTTTACAGGTAGAATATGACTCATTAAGCCACTAAGGAATTGATATATTTTCTGTTGTTCTATAAACTTTGGTAAAGCCCCACACGTACACACTGGTCCTACATATGCAGTGTTAAGTTCATCCCAGAGTCCCCTGAGTTTTGTAAAATAAGTGGCAATGTCTAAAGACCCTTGTGAAGTAACACTGACTTCTCTTTGTAACTGAATATACTTTGAACCATTTGATGTACCAAACCTTTTATTTATATCAGCCCAAATATCCTTGGTAGTATCAAAACACATTACACTATTTGCTATGTCTTTGGATAGGGAGTTTGTTATCCATGCAATAACCATGTCGTTACATCTTTCCCAGAATGAATAATAGGATAAATTAAACTCAGGTTTAGAAACTCTACCAGTTATGAGACCTAACTTATTCTTAGCAGAAAGAGCAGTGAGCATATTCTTACGCCAAATGACAAAACCACTCCCATCGAAAGGGGGAGAAACCAAATGAGTGCCAGGACTGTCAGATGGATGAACATAGAATGGATGAGATGGAGGAATAGTAAAATCATCGAAACCATTTATCGCAGGAGAAGAACTAGATTCTGGATTAGCCATGAGTAACCCTAGGTACGCAATTTCCAAAATACAGATGCTGATACAATCAAAACAACACTAATTACTCGGAGAAGGTGTGAGAAGAAGATTATCGTCCCTCTTTGCAACCTAAAGAAGGTAAGGCCTTGGAAACAAAAGAAGTAGTACCCAAAAATAGCAGAAACACCATACAATTTTCAGTAGAGGATGAGCTCCATTGAAGAAGCTCCGCATTTCAAAACACGACGATTTATGCTCAAAATCAGACGAAGGTCGGCGAAGTGAAAATCTCCATGAAACTCGATGAGGGTAGCATCGATGGAAAGAGAATGTTGAAACTCATCGATTCCATGGCTCTGATACCATGTTAGACTTGAGAAATCTAGTATGCAGGAGAAATTGAAAAGCAAAACCCTAGAATATAGGGAAGAAGAATCGGATCCTTTTCTTATTCTCAGAACATCTTTCTGTACATAAGTGTCCAAAATCCCAAATTCTAGAAAGTTCTTTCCTTTATATACAAAGCAATTAACTAAGTAATACATGGGTTAAAGTGTAAAGTAATAAACTTTGTGTTGGGTTATGAAGTGGGCTGCCCGGTTGGGCCTGCACTGTCTTGTGGAATTGGGCCTGGGTTAACAATATTAGTCTACCCATCACTGGCTTATAGCAAAAAATGGGTCTCAACTTAATCTATAGATAATTTGGATTAAGGCCTTATGTTTTTTTTACAACTTGGACCATGCTCTTATCCTTTCAGATTATAGTTTATTAAAATCGAATTCTCACAGTCTAATAAAATTTTCTATAACTAGCTATTAACAAGTCGCGTGCTCACTGATAAATATGTTCCATTTGTTTGTATTTTTTGTTGGTGCTCAAGAAATCCACTAAATTGAATTTCTGTTCAAACAAATGCTTATGCATGTATCATATTGTCAGCAGTCAACTCTGACAGAGTTATAAGTTCAGAAAACTTGATTTTTAGTTATTTTGTATGCATGTTCATACTAGTTATACAAATTCATCTATTTACGAAATGTTCTCCTTTATTGAGAGAGATGTATATGTATAGATATGTGTTGATACATGCAGGCACAAGTACGTATCATCTCTATTATGCTCTGCAAATCCATTTTCTTTTGTGGTTGTGGCTATAGTTCTGGCCTCTCTACCTTCACTAGCTAGGAGTAAGGCCTGCGTACACATTACCCTCCCCAGACCCCACTTGTGGGAACATACTGGGATTGTTGTTGTTATTGTTGGTGGTGGTGTTGTGGCTATAGTTCTGGATCTCCATTGGTTTGATTTTCTTCACTGCAGCACTATCCTCAAGATAAAAAAGGAACAAAATGAGGTTCAAGAACAAATCCAGGAAACCAACCACTTTACGTTGCAATGCAGGACGCAGATGCTCATTTTCAGTTCTTGTATGGTGCCTAGTAGGTTGCCTTCTTTTACTTAATCTATACTCCTTCATTAGCCAAAAAGATGCACACGGTGGGGGGACGCACTTACGTATAAACCAGCACCCGCACATTCGTGAGCTTGAAGAGGTTGAGGAGGAAAATATACAGATTCCACCACCAAGGAAGCGATCCCCACGTGCTGCCAAAAGGAAGCCTAAGCGGCCAACCACCTTGATTGAAGAATTTCTTGATGAGTCTTCCCAGCTAAGGAATGTTTTTTTTCCTGGTCAAAGAACTGCTATAGATCCTCGTAAGAGTTCTGAAAATGATACCTATTATTATTACCCTGGAAAAATGTGGTTGGATACTGAGGGAAACCCTATACAAGCTCATGGAGGAGGTATTCTGTATGATCAGAGGACAAAAATGTATTATTGGTATGGAGAGTATAAAGATGGGCCAACATATCATGCTCACAAAAAAGGAGCAGCACGAGTAAGTTCTGGATTTCATACATTTTTGTTGGTGATTAGCTTCTATGTTATTGTTTTCTCTTTATTTAAACTGTTGTTCCGCGTCTTGTAACATACAGAGTTCTGTGCCCGTCCTCTCTTCTCTCGAAGTGTATATACATGTGAACTAGTGGATGCATCTTGTATATTTTCTACGTTGAACTAGGTAATGCTTTTGCACCACTTGCATGCGCATCTCAACAAGGCGCTGCAGTTCCTTCTGCCTCTAGTTCTAAACTATATCTGGTTTATATCTCCTTTCTTTTGTTCTCATTAGTTGATTGGTGATTATATATTTGTGCTCAGCTCTTGGGAGAGAGAAAAGACTGCTTTCAATGCGATCCAGGGTAGATCATGAAAGGTTGTGGAGATTAGATCCCAAGTATAAATAGAAATATCATGCTTGAATCAACAATGCTGAAAATTTAAAGGGAAAAAGCGACCTTCTATCTCTCCTATACTATCCTTTTTAATAGAAAGCAATGTGGCCTTGTGTTGCTCTTGGTCTTTCTTAACATACTAGAAAACATAGTAATTTACTTCTGAAATCTTATTATGCTCGACCTGTGGTCCTCTCCTCCTTCCTATTAGTTAATGATAGGATTGGCATGCATTTGCCCCTTTCTCACTGTATTCCATTCCTGGGGTTCAACTTCTTCTTTTTTTCTTTTTAATAAATAAGATTCCTCCATACAGAATATCATTGCATACTGATGTGCTGTTAACAAGCTGTGACTGCTTTCTGCTCTGGGCTATTGTAACACAGGAGGCATACTTTTTAGGGCAATATTTTCATCTTTTGGTTCTTTTGTATTCTTCATATATGCAAACTATTCCCAAAACCATTTTAGTAAGTTTCACTTGTGGATGGAAATGCACCAAGGAGAGCTTGTCGAATTTCAGGCTAGCTAAGATGATTTTACCTTCTAAGTTTCAGGGGACTGATAGCTTTGTAAGCTCTTTGAGGTGTCTTTTAAAACAGTAACATCATCTTTTGAAATCCCATTGAGCAGCCAAAATTCTTAGTGCAAAGTAAACAAGGAAGAAGAATGAGTGTGGGATTGAATATGAAGAGGTTGACACATCTAGAATATCGTCATATACAGTTTCAGAGCCACAAACAGGTAGAATCATCAGGAAAAATATGACTTATCAGGTTTTAATCTTCTGAAATTCTAAGTGCAACATTTTTCTGCTCCCTGTTCACTGGCAGATTCAATTGATTTAAACAACTTTCTTTGTTTCCTAGATAAATCCGGCTCTTTAAAAAGTTTTGGAGCTTGCCTGTGTTAGGGAGTTGATTTGCTATTAATTGTTTTGTACAACTTGGTGATAAATTGTTTCTTGAATTGAATAAATGTTTCTGAGCCCTTCTTCTCCTTTCCTCTTCTCCCCCTTTTTACCGTCCAAAAATAGAGAATAGCCAAGTGGTATTGCATTCATTTTGATACGGGCATGCCAAGATTCTTTTCTGTTATTCTAGACTAGATTATGAACTCCTCGCTGGATTTGTCAAGAATGAATTGAGCCTACAAGAAAAAACAAATGGAATAGCCTATTTCTTGTTATGTAACCTCCCACCGTCCTAAAGGATGAAGATGAATTAGTAGGATTGTTGCTCCCATAGCTTTTTTTGAGTGGATTGAGATAGCATCAAGCCTAGCACAAAACAAATTTGGACTGCTGATTAGTAGGATTATTAAGGCGTCTAGCATAGTCAATACCTGATAGTGAAACGGGAAGACCAATGCCTCCAAATGTGTTGGCCATGCCTAGTGGACCCATCACAGGAGCCTAGGCCAAGAAGCTCAAGGATGCAACCAATACTTTAGTTACAAAACGGTATAAAGATGGTCATTTATGGAGGCAAGAAGACCCAAAGGCTAGCCACTTTGGTTTGCTTCAAGCCAATTTGGGAGAGAGTTCAAGACTATCACAGGGGAATTCTGAAGTCATAGAGAAGGACGACTGCGTATGGTGTGATCTGGTCTTCGGCCATACATTTAAAATCTCTGGAGTCCCACTTGAACTAAATGCGACCGTACATCATGGGTTTCGGCCGCACACACATGCACACACTACAACTATTTGAAGTTTGACAGTCAGAAGAACCTGCAAGGCGTACTAATGTTCAACTACACATCCCCTTCAGGCAACACAATTTATCAAATTGTATTTTCAAGGCCGAAAACTTGTTATTTCCTAATGGGTTCATTATTTGAATACGGAGTATTTAATTATTTGTGTTGAACCTCAGATTATTGAAGTTATTGCTTGTGAGGAAAGGCTATCTTCCTAAGTTCTCTCATCAGACTCCATTGAAGGCTTATCAAGGTTTGAGTGCTTGTTAGTTCATTATAGCTTCAAGAGTTTTGGTTCTCTTGATTGAAGTCCTACATATAGTTCAAAAATGGCATAGTAGGCTAGTTTTATAAGCTACTTTCTGCTGGTCCCTAGCTTTCTTAATCCTTACCCGTCAACTTCACAGAGCCTCTAACATCATCTTCAGGGTACCAAATTAAAGTCCAATAAAGAGAACACTATTGCCAAAGCTGTGAGGCTACTCTACATTGTAAAGTTAAATCATCAGCAACCTCCCGTTACTCCTTACTCAGATAATACCAACTACCAATAATCAATTTCCTCTATCTAAGGTTGTTCTGTAGTAAGAATTGCACCCGTGCTGACCATGTGAAGGTCACTTTCTTCCGCGCAATGAGAGTTGGTAAATCCATCAAAAAAAAATTGGGTAATGGTACCTGCTGCTATTTTTTGGTGCATCTGGATTTAAAGGAATCGTAGATGTTTTGATGGGATCAAAACTCCTACTCATGTACTGAAAGCAAAATGCTTACTGAACTTGTTTAGTTGGCTTAATCAGGCCCCAGTAACTAGCTGTATTCAATTTTTGGATTGTGTCCGCTCCTTAGTGATAGACTAGTTTTTAGTGTATATGAGCAGGCACTATCTCTCTTTCTTGTAATCTTTTGCTTGTATTGTATGCTTTTAATGAATTTCCCTTACTTCATTAAAAAAAAAAGGTCGCTTTCTTCTGCGCGATTTACTCCATATCTCCCTCCATCCTGTCATATTGCCACCATTGCTTTGAAGATTTACGTAATTGGATCTCACCAAGAAGGTGATTTAGAGGCCATGATAGATTTGAACACATAAAATGACAACTAATGCTGCTGAATTTTTTGCTGTAAATATCTTTCAGTATTCTCTTGTTGCTGGAAGTCAATAGAGTCATCTGTATCTAAAAATGATAAAAAATAAAATAAAATAAAGGATCTCAATGAAAATGTGCTGGTACCTTTTCCCATCCATACCATTTTTATCCTCCTTGCCTTCTGTCATAGTGTAACTGAAATTTTTTTTATGGACTCATACTCTTCCTCCCTCCCATTTCCTACCCCACAGTCACTCAACCAACCAATCAGAGGCCAACTACCAAATAAGCAATTTAAAGCAGTTTTTTTAAAGCTCCTGGACACTCAGAAGCATTTGGAAATCAGTTGAGCACGAGTGCCTGTTAAAGGGACAGTCTCAACCGCCTTAGATGATAACCTAATGGGATGATCTTTCAGATGTCAGGCTTGAGTTAAACGTTGACACTGTATCATATGCATAACAATACATGAGCTGTTCTTTTTATTTACATGTAGGTTATGAGACTTTTCCTTGGTTACTAGACTGTCGATCTCTTGTCCATTATCTAGATTGGTTCTGCTTCGTTGGCAAAAGCATGAGATTTATTCTTGATCTGGGAATTAGTTTTGGCTTTAACTTTTCAGCTTTTCATCTCTATTCTTTCTTACTTCCAGGTTGATGTTATCGGTGTTGGTTGCTATTCATCAAAAGATTTGTGGACTTGGAAAAATGAAGGAATCGTTTTGGCAGCGGAAGAAAATGATGAGACACACGATTTGTACAAATTAAATGTACTGGAGAGGCCAAAAGTAATTTACAATGAGAAAACAGGTAAATACGTAATGTGGATGCATATTGATGACACAAACTACACGAAAGCTTCAGCTGGTGTCGCCACTAGTGACTTCCCCACTGGTCCCTTTGATTATCTGTACAGTAAACGGCCCCACGGATATGATAGCAGGGACATGACACTCTTCAAAGATGAGGATGGTATAGCATATCTCGTCTACTCCTCGGAGGACAACAGTGAGCTTCATGTTGGTCCACTTAACGAAGAATACATAGACGTGACCCAAGCCATGAGAAGGGTTCTTGTCGGACAACACAGGGAAGCCCCTGCTTTGTTCAAACATGAGGGGACCTATTACATGATCACATCAGGATGCACCGGTTGGGCTCCAAATGAGGCCCTAGCTCACGCAGCTGAATCGATTATGGGGCCGTGGGAAACCATTGGAAATCCATGCATCGGCGGAAACAAAGTTTTTAGGCTCACAACTTTTTTTGCTCAGAGCACATTTGTGCTTCCTTTGCCTGAGCTACCTGGTTCCTTTATTTTTATGGCAGATAGGTGGAATCCAGCTGATTTAAGGGATTCAAGGTATGTGTGGCTACCTTTAAGAGTAGCAGGGCCTGTAGACCATCCTCTTGAGTACAATTTTGGTTTCCCCTTATGGTCCAGAGTGTCTGTTTATTGGCATAAAAGATGGAGACTTCCTTATAATAAGTGGCAGGGAAAAAAATGAGTAGGAGATACAGGGAACCATTTGTACAATATGCCCTCCATTTTTTTCTTTTTCAAATAATTTTTCCATAGTTTATTGTTGTAGTATTATTCTTTACAATTAAAAAAACTAACCAGTTGTATGCTCAATAACGATAGGTGTAAATTTTTAGAGTTTGAACTGCTATGCCTAATTTCCATCCTAGGCATGTGTATCGTAATACTGTAATCTTTTGAGCTAGAATTACTGTTGTTGAGTGAAACCAGCTTGGACTTCCTGTTTGGGCCGCAATGGGATTCTCTTTGCCTTTTAGATGGGGTTTTGGCATCTATACCTGCTTTGCAAAAAAAATTGCAAGCGTACTCACTTTTCGCATAAACTTCAGGCGTGCGGGCCTGAAGTAGCAAAGGCAATCAGACAAACTTCAGCATTCTAGGTTTTTTCAGAAACTTTAGCAGAAGTGCTGAAGTTATTTAGTTCATTTGTAAAAACTTCAACACTAAATAAGCTGAAGTTATGTCCTGAATTAATTAGTTTCGTCATAAAGCTTTTTCAAAAACTTCAGCAGAAGATGCTGAAGTTATTTAGTTCATTTGTAAAAACTTCAGCACTAAATAAGCTGAAGTTTTGCACAGGTATCAGGAAGGCGGTGCCTGAAGTTGTAAAAATTAGGGTATAAGTTAAATAATTTTAAAAATATGGGTATAGATTAAATGGGGGCGACCAAATAGGGCACCCCGTGCAATTTCTACCTTTTAGATTATGTCTCGACTGTATAAATTAACTTTATTAAAATTTATCTGAATGTATATATTACCAGTTAGGGATGGCAATGGGACGGGACGGGTTTGATCTTATGTGGGGTAGGACAATTATGATCTTATGCGGGTGCGAGGCAGGTTGGAATTGATTTTCAAAATCTAATGCGGGGCGGGTCTTTGGGGGGCATGGCGGGGTGGGTTGAAAATAGAAAAAACTGCTATGCAGGACGGGGCGAGTTAAAATTTTGTGGGTTAAGCCCCACACCCGCCCCATTGCCATTCCTATTCCTATTACCAGTTATAGTTGAACACAAGAAGGAAACATCGTAAAGCTCCAACAATGAGAGAGAGAGAGGGGATCCATTTTACCCTATTTGACGTAGAATTCCAATGTTTGTATGCGAGATAATTGGCCAATTCTTTTTTCTATTTTCATCGTTCTTTTTTTTGTAAAGTCTTTTGTTAGTTGATTGGACGAATTAGCTATTTAGTAGGGAAGCAAATGGATGAAGCTATAGGGGCAAATATAAGAGCCAGCATGCCTAATATCGAAGAAAAAGTTAAAAAAAATATTTACGGTAATTGTTATTTAACCAAAGTCAGAGATAGATAAATATATCCCTTAGAAGGTTTGCTCAAGCCATTCTGTTTCTCTTTTGTCTCCAAGAAAATGGTGCCCTCAACGAAAAGCAACATTGTAAAAGACAAAATATTCCTTGAGTTTTATTCTTCGAAGTGGATTATTTGCATTAGTAGTTGCGCAGTCGCTCTCTCTGGTGAATTAGTTATTTGATTAAATATTCATTTTAGAGTAATAAATATCACACTCTGATAACCTCGTTACATAATGATTACTTAGTTCGGTCCATAATAAGTGATTTTTTTGGTTGTTTTCACATAAATTAAAAAATCTACCTTTTAACATTAATTAGGAATAAAATTGATCATATTAACCTTTACTTCCTCCGGTCCACAATAAGTGATTTTCTGGTCTTTTTTGTAGTCCAAAATAAGTGATTTTTTCAAATTTCAAAACTGAATTAATTGTTTTTTTACTACATTGCCCTTGGAGTAAATAGTGTTGGAGTATGTGTTAGGAATGTTTATGTGAGATAATAAAGGTTAATATGATCAATTTCATTGTTAATTAATGTTAAAAGGTGAATTTCTTAATCGGTGTGAAAACAACCAAAAAATCACTTATTCTGAACCAGAGGGAATACTATCTTTTCACATAAAGACTCCTAACACATACTCCAACACTATTTACTCCAAGAATAATGTAGTAAAAGAATAATTAATTGATTCTTAAAATCTGTAGAAATCACTTATTTTGGATTTAAAAAAAAAATTAACTTAATGTGAACCGGAGGAAGTAACAAACATTGAGAATAATACAAAGAGTTGCGGTCATCAGACGCTTAATAGACGCAAACCATCCAACAAAACTTTATTTCTTTTTCCCAATATATCAAACCTTTATTTGGGTGGTTGCCAACTTGCAGTATTTTGGTCATCACAACAAAGTCTTGGTCAATTTTCGATCACCAAAATATACAAAACCAGGGTTCCTTTATGCTATAAAGAGAAGCAAATAAAGAAAACGTAGACGAAATAATATGTAGTGAGGTGGTAAGGATATCGAAATTTGAATGTAGTTGTCTTAATGTATTGGAGTTGTTTTAACAAACATTTTTCGGTGAGAATTCGAATTAATCGAACTCCAATACAGATACAAACCCCAAATGAAAAAAAGAAAAAGAAAACCAAAGGTGAAAAGGTAGTGAGAATGTTAACGTGGAGGGGGCAGGTCTCATCAAAAGAGTAAGAGAGATGTGGAAAAAAATACCCTAAAAAGAAGTTCCCACTTCCCACTACTATTACTGAATGTTTCTTGTTCTCTTGCTTCCTTTAAGTGGGCCAAAAAGTAGTCATCCACTTCAGGGGTCAAGTTTAATTTATGGTTTATTGGTGTGGGAGAGAGGGGCCATCAAGTGGCTTAAAGCAACTTCATTCCCACCAAAAAAGTATGGAGGAAAAAGAAAAAAGGAAAGATGAATAGGAATAGAATATGAAATAGACCATATCTATACAGCGTGCAGGCCACTTAATATATTAGACCATTATATACCACTAAAGACTAAACACCTTTTGTTAGATTCCCAAGCATAACCCTAAACTCAATAGCCGTCCTAAGATTCTATGGTCCCAACTCAAGATAACGACCCCTTTGTTACAATCTTATGATCAATTTTTGTTTTTATCTCTATTATTTCTTACTTTAAAGATTACAAATCTATGCTTATATCATCCTTTGCACCTAATACCTACTCCATCAATACACAAATTGAGACCAAACACTTAGACAAATTAAAGTAACTTTTAAGAAGCTACTGAGTTTCATGAAGATCATGTGTACTTGATGCATTACCTATTTGTCTTGTTGTTCTCCTACTTAACCATAAAGACAACACAATGCAACTAATGGAGTATTTATGCGTTATTCTTGAAAATATTGACATTTTGGTAGTCATATTACTAATGGATGTATTAGCAAGAAAGACATAATTTGGTTTGCATTATATCAACCAACTTCTCACCGAAGGGATTAATTAAAACTTACCGGTCAACCCGCGCTGATAGATATTATTGTAATCAACAGGATGCGAAAGGAATTAAGTTATGGATTATCAGTATAATTTAGCGTAATATATATGTTATCTAGTTTATTTTCTCGATTTATCAGATCACATATAATTACATGTTGTTATTACAGCTTGCTAAATTAACCTGATAGACTAAAACTAATTATGATAGACTAAAAATAAGATTATACACTACCAGTAAATATAACTTAAACTCAATTGTAAAACCAAATTTTCTTTTGCTTGAATGCCGAAATCAATCACCAATGTTGACAAAAGGTTAATCATCATCCGAGAGAATTAGTATGTTACTACTAAAGCTCAAAAATTCTATTCATCATTTAAAATTCGAGAAAGAAAAAAAAAAGAGACAAAGGTACCTTTCTTGATTCCATCCACTCCAAACAAATCCACTAACAAAAGTGAGAGAGCAACAGGGAGCTATCTAAGATGGCGACTCACCACCCAACACCACCCATTGTTGATCTAAGGCTTCCATGCACTGGCCCACACCACCGGCTGTTCCTTCCACGACAAGAATATTCCGGTGGAATCTCCGCCGCACTGTGTCATTGACCACCCTTCTTTATACCTTCTCAACAAAGCCCTCACATCATCACAAACTTCATCACTATATAAAATCTGACTAAACCCTCCTGCATGCAAACGATGTGACCATTTTGCCCCCGTTTCCCGCCTCTCCATTGACTCTGATGGAGGGCAAGCCAGTAGATCAACAATAGACCGTCCTGCTTGTCTCTCTAGCATCAAACGTTCGTTACTTGTCTTAGGGAAACTATCGTCTAATGATTCAAAATAAACCCTAATCCATTTTAAACATTCTTGAAAACCCTTAACGAAATCAAAACCATCAACTCCCACATCAAGATCAGCTTCTTCTTCCACAATAGTCACAATCCTAGGCTGTAATCTCCTAAACAATGATATCAAATAATCCCTTCGATTTCCAGCTGGTGAAACCGAATGTAACGCGCCAATACAATTAATTGCTAGCGCTTCATCTTCTTTAATATCTAAAGCGCCAACATCCAATTCAGATAAGTTTCCCATATGATGTATGACATTAAACTTAAATGGCACACCCATAAGCCTAGCAAATTTTTCCATTCTGCTACCGATCTCTTTCATAACTTTTTGCACAGCCGCCGTTCCTCCGGTGGCGCCACCTACGACCACGGTGGTGAGTCGGAGATGAGGAGTTTCATCAGTACGAGTAGCAAGGGCTTCAAGCAAAGTTGGCCATTGAGTACAATAAGTGTTGCTAATATCAATTATATGCAACTTACTTTCACCTTCGAACGCTTCCATAATTGCACCATTGGACGCAACGTGACCAAAAGTTGTCCACGGGCTAACTTCCTGGAATTTCAAAACCAATTTCCTCGTTGACTCGAACGAACATGTTTTATCAGAAGCAGACACCAACGTTCTATAACAACGTTCGCCAGAATCCGTCATGCGACTAAACAAAGCCTGCAAAAAATAAGAAGCCAATTTTTGCTCGGTATCACCATAGGGAGAACTTAGCTCATTCAACATCCACATCAGCTGCTGGACACGTGTGCTGTTCTTATCAGCAATGGCTCGAGAAGTTTCTAGAAGGATGTCCGTTGCCCACTTGCCCGAAAATGAAGAACCAAATTCTAGGTTTAAGTCACGTGCTGGGGAGAACTGATCATAGTACTGATGAGATTGTGTTGGAGTACTGCTAGTGGTTGTGGGTGTAGGTGTGTTGGAAAATTGTTGTTGTTGTTGTTGTTGGTGGTGTTGGTAATGATAAGGAGGAGGGTAGTTGTTGTGTTTAGAAGAGGAATTAGAAGAGAAGTCATCTTCATCCATGAAAAAGTTGAAGCATTCTTCGTCTTCTTGATTATGATGAGAAGGGTAATTGTAAGTATTGTAGGTATTTTGTTTATTAGAAGATCGAGAGCTGCTTGAAGTTCTACTGGAGTTAAAGGATTGATCAGATTGTTGTTGTTGTTGTTGTTGAAGACTAACTAATCTAAACAAAGTATCCATTTAACCAACGGCCGACCCACATCAAAGTTAAACAATGAAAACGTTCAAGAATAGTACCTTTTTCAAGTGATTCTGTTGGATGGTTCAAAGTAAAAAGATCAAAGTGGAGTAGGTGGTTTTAGCTAGAAGATATACATAATTAAAGAAAGAGAAAGGGGAGAAGAGTGGGCAAAGAATAAAAAGAGAGAAGAATATATATCCAAGTAAAACTTTAATTTTGCTTTGCTTTTTCTTTTTATTGAGGCAGTCGAGATATTATTATGATAAGAATGAAATGGAGATGTGAGGTGGATTTGGTTTCTATTGTTTCCTAGTATCATTCTTGATTTCTTTCAAATGACTGAAAATAGTTGTAATTTTTCCCCCGTTAAAACATGGAGCTAGCTAGCCATATTGGGACTGGTTGGTGTGTATTTACATAATAGAAAATTGTCTGACAAAAGATATAGATAGTGGTATAATAAAGAAATACAAAAAGGTAGAAAAGTCGAGACCCCAAGTTTTAAAATTAGCTTTTCATAATTTTTTTTTGATATACACACATTGAGAAGAGAAGAGTAGAGGAGGGAGTATAAGTGAGTGGGAGCAGGCGTGACAAATGGGTTTTGAGGGGAAAAGAGGAAAAAGAAAGAGACATTAAAAAAGCTGCCGGCGTGCATCATCGTGATGATTTCATGGATTCCATGATATATATATATGATCATTATCAAACCCACCACCAAAACCTTTCCTTTGTCATTATTATTATTATTATTTTCAACCAACACAATTACCCATTCATATATTCACATTCTTTTGCCTCCTAATCCATCTTCAAAGCCTGCCAAAAGAACAACAAACAACAACAAAAAGATGAAAATTCTGCCCTTTTTTTTTTTTTTTTTTTTT
>ML347672.1:0-23598 GCA_005239505.1 Nicotiana paniculata | reverse complement strand
ACTTTAAGTGGAAAAACTCCCGTACCCCTTTTGGGGCGTATAAAAAAAGGAGGTGTGACAGGTGTAACCCGAATAGGCCTAGGAAACTTAATAGCTTGTGCCCGGCTGTTGCGTCGATGAGCTGGTCAATATGGGACAGTGGGAATGAGTCTTTCGGACTTGCTTTGTTTGGATCAGTGAAGTCTACGCACATCCGTCATTTTCCATTTTTTTCTTTTTTATCATGACCACGTTGGCGACCCATTGGGGATATTTTGACTCTCTGATAGAGCCATTTTCAAGCAATTTTTCCACCTCTTCGAGAACATCATCATTTATCGCGACGTTGAATTTTCTTCTAACTTGTCGTACTGGGGGGTAGAATTGGTCGACATTCAATTTATGTGTTGCTATTTCCTTCGAGAATCCTGGCATATCTGCATGAGAAAAAGCAAACAAGCCCGCATTGTGAGCTAAAAATTGACGAAATTTACCTAGTTCTTGGAGTTTGTGGACGATGTTAGCCTTTTTGATGTGGTCCCTTTTGTCGAGTTGCAGGGGGTTGAGGTCTTCCATAGTTGACATGTAGCCTCCACGACTTCGGGGTCCTTGATGACATATTTCCCTTCGTCGCCATCCGACCTCGACCTTGTTAATTGTTATGCTTTTGTGCCTCCCTTTAATTGCTGAGTATATGTGCAGTCATGAGCGATGTGGTAGAATTCTTGGGCCATGCATTGCTCTCCACGGATGCTGAATACTTCCCATGGGGTGGGAAACTTGACGACCTGGTATAAGCTAGAAGGGATGACCCCCATGGCGTGTATCAAAGGCCTCCCTATGATGGCGTTGTATTCCGTGTCTTGATTCATAATGTGGAACGTAGTTTCCAAAGTGATACCACCGGCCAGAACGGGTAGCGTGATTTCTCCGGATGTCCGTTCAACTGCATTGCTAAAACCTGTTAGTGTGATGCAGTGTGGCACTATCCTATCTTCGAGCCTCATTGTGCGAGGACTCGAGGGTGGATAATGCACGTGCCACATCCATCGTCGACCATAATGCGTTTTAAATCAGTATCTGAAATGTGTAAAGTGATAACAAGAGCATCATAGTGAGTAAATTTCAAACCGTGGGTATCCAACTCTCGAAGATGATACTTTCTTCAAGGTCGTCATACCATTCATGGGTGATTGATCGTTTCAGCTTATGGGTGGTTGTGAACTTCACGTTGTTGATCGATGCATCGTCGCCACTACCGATGACCATTGGATGGTGCGGGTTGGGGAGGGTGGCTTCGGCGGACCTTGATGTTGTTTGCGTCCTCGGGCGAAGTTTGCCCTCCCTCGGTCGCTCATCAGTTCTCTCAAATGCCCTTGATGGAGCATATTCACGACCTCTTGCCTTAAAGCAATGCAGTCCTCGGTCTTGTGACCTCGTTCCTATTGGAATTCGCAGAGGGCATTCGACTTTCTGGAACTTGGGTCGGACTTCATCTTTTGTGGCCATTTTACCTTTGGGCTGAGCTTCTCCAAGGCGTCGATTATTTCTGAAGGAGAAACACAGAAATTGTGAGCAGATAGCAATGGAGGCAGACCTCTTTCATTTCGGTGAGTCCCTGTCTGTGGCGTGGATGGACCGTCACCATGATGGGGGTGGTATGATGTCAGTTCTAACATATGGCTGGTGTTTTTCACGGTTAGGGCGCGGGCCCGCATAGTCTCTTATGTTAACGTTTCTGCGATATTTCCTTGACTCCATTTGGACCGAGGTCAACCGTTGGGTTGGTCCGTTGAGGTCGTCCTCGTCAGATCTTATCTCGACACAGTAGGCCTTATTTATATGGTCCCAAGTGGTAGGGGGTATTTCATGAGTCGGCTTAACAATTTTCTGGTTGCCCGCGAACCGCTCCTGTTTAGCCCATTTTAGAAAGTTGCCACCGCCATTCCCTCTAATACATTTGGAAGATTCATTCCCACATGGTTGAATCGGGCAAGGAAATCTCTGAGTCCCTCACCGAGTGACTGTTTAATGGCGAATATGTCGTTTACCCTTGCCTATGCTTTCTTAGCCCAGGCATGGGCGGTGACGAACTTGTCGGCCATTTATTTAAATGTTTCTATAGACCATGCGGGTAATTGTGAGTACCACATCAGCGCTCCCCGGTTAGGGTTTCACCAAATTTTTTCAGCAGTATGGATTACACTTGTTCTTTGGCGAGGTCCTTGCCTTTCACTGCAGTGACATAGTGGGTCACGCGATCCTCAAGGTCTGTCGTACTGTCATATATCTTCAAGTACGACGACATTTTGAATGTTTTAGGTATGGCATATGGTGCAGCCTCATCACTATACGGTTGTTCCACGAACCGACCGGCGTCCCATTTTGGTAAAAGCTTTGGGGCGCCCGGTATTTTATCTACCCTTTCTTGGTGTTCCTTCATTTGATCGCGGAGCGCTTTGTTCTCGTTCTCCCTCTCCTCCATCTTCCTTAGAATAGTTTTGAGGATGTTATTACCTGCATCATTAACGGTATGAGTGATACCTGTTATAGGTGGAGGGTTGTGCTGCTTATCAGTCGTTGATGTGATGCCAACTCGTACATCCTCCATGCTCGTCCTTTGGGCGGGTTTGTCGAGTATGCTAGTCAGTGTACTCGTTAACCATGCTTCTAGTAGCTTTTTCACTGCTGGTGGTGCCTCTTCCGCTATGGACATAGAGGCCCTTGACGCTGCCATGAGGGAGGGATGAACCACTTCGTCTAGGGGAAGCGTTTGGTATCACATTCTCCTCGTCTGTTCCAGTGACCTCATTGATGGTGTTTAGGAAATTAGCAGTAAGGTCGGACACTGCTTTCAGACTTTCCTCTCTGTTACCTGCCATATTAGACTATGCACGAAGGGAAAAAATAAGATTTTGTGTTGTGTTGTTGCTTGTTTTTTTCAGATCTAGAAAAACTAAGACTTTGACTAGGAAATCCCCACAGACGGCGCTAAATTGTTTGACCAAAAAATGAGTTAATCCTTGGCTAAATTAGTTAATGATTTATCAAGATGGGATAATCCTAGTCAGAGCTAATAGTTTTAGATCTATGATGAATAACGTGAACAACAGTATACTCAGAATGAGATGTGAACAATAAATATGATCAGATGTTATATTATGTAAAGAAAGCAAGCAATATATAACATTAAATGGCAATAAATGTAAATAGAGGGGAAAATTCACCCAATATTGAAGAGAGTGAACGATTCATTCCTCTGACAATGATGAATGACACGAGTAAGATAGAGTGTTATGCACTTTCTTGGATCTGATGGAAATGACAATAGAATAGTTCACAAAAAGGTTGAATCTTGGTGAAAAGTAGTTCTTTGTATTTTCTATGAGAGCTTATCATTTTATAAGTGTTCTTATCATATGGAATCTTACATGCTGTTTTTCCCCTCTTTCTTTCTATTTATATGGGATATTCCCAAAGAACTCTAAAAGTACAAACAGAGAGTATATTCAGTAAAATATTTCCTCTGTGGATCCCAATATAAAACTAGACGTTATTTCTAACTCTACTGCTCGACTTCGACTATGACTGGTTGTCGAGCTATTCAACTCATGAGATTACTGATCGACCACGACCACACCACTCATAACGATTTACGAATTGCTCTCCTCGTCTAATTCTGCACGACTTGATCCTCAATATAATTTTGACACATATAATAGTGATAACTATGAATTGATTTGATTAGTTCAGCTTCACTATCGAAAACTTATCACCCAAGTTCGGGTCCACAAGCATTGACAAATGCCCTATGAAGACTCCCTTCGGCTACGGAGAGGTCATTCAACTGTGGTTTCTTGGTAAGATGGTATATGTTTAATAAATCTATCAAATCTCTTTTTTTATTTTTAAACACTGGGTCTCTGAAACTATGCCACCCTTTGCTTGGAAAGTTGGATTTTCAGTTTCTTCTTTTCATAAGTTTTGCCCTTTGCACTTATTTGAAAATAAAATAAAATAACAGTTTCAACCCTTGTTTTGAATTGGTTTTATTCTTTTCCTTGAATTTTACATTGAATGTTATAATGTCATAACGTCGTCCTATTTTAATTTTTTTTTTAATTCTAACGTCCTTGTTGCTAATTATCCTTGAAAATTTGAGGAATTAGTATATTTCTTCTTGAACGATTTTGAATGCTGAGTTGAGGAATGAATCATTGAGATCCAATTTTATATTCTTTAATCATTTTAGTGCATATTAATTTTTTTTTTTTTTTCTAATTTAGGAGGTTAACGATTTAAAGTTTTATGTAACTAAGGTTCTTAATACAATTATGTAATATATTTTATTTCATCACAATTGGATCTTTATAAAGACGAACAAGGAAAATAAAATACATTTAAAGAAAATAAAATAAAAGAAAAGGTGACAAAAGCATTTTATCATCTTCGTTTGTAGAAAGTTAAAAAAAAGAGAATGATATGACATAGATTTTACTTGAAATTTGTATACCATGGAACTAAAGTTATGCACTATATTTTATGTATATTTTTACCTTTACCTTTTGACGATCCAAACAAAAAAGTTTAACTAATATACGCTAATTTTTCTTACACAATCATGCATAAGGGCTAAAATGACCTATTTACACTATTAATATATAGTCAGATCTCCTTATAACATTCATCCTCTAAAATAATATTTTATTATAATGGCTAATTTTTTTGGAATTGATTTTTCATGTTGTATTATATTATATATTCTCTATAATAGCATTTCGCTATATCAACCAAAATATACTCAAGACAAACGAAATCATGATAGAGAGGTTTGACTGTATATAAGTTAAACTCTCAAACAAAAAAGTAAGTCTTACTGTTTTCTTTGGGCTCGGTTGGTACGAGGGATAATCATTCTCAGGATTAAATTTGAGATGAGTTTATCCCACATTAGGTTGGGATAAACTCGCGGTATAACTAATCTTGAAATTAGTTATCTCGGTTGTAATGTTATTTCTATCCCTATGGGGTGGTGGAATAATAATCCCGGAATAATTAATTTTGGAATCACTTGTTTCCCGACCAAATGACTCCTTGAGGAATAAACAAGAGTGAGAGGGTAAAAATGAAAAAATAAGGGGTTCTTTGGTTGGGAAACAAGTTATCCCATGATTAATTATCTCAGGATCAGTTATCCACCCTCTCATAGGGATAAAAAGAAATACTACAATCCCGTAATAACTAATTCATGGATTAATACCACGATTTTATCCCAATCAAATATATAATAAACCAATCTCAAATTTAATCCCGAAATTGATTATCAAGGAAGATGGGTAAAAATGGAAGTTTCTCCTTACTAATGGTGAAAATTTAATTCCTTACAAATTACTGTTGGTCGTTGGAATTAGCGGTAACTGTTTTATTTCAAAGTTCCGTACAAACCGCTTTCTTCTCGAGATAGTAAAACAGTTAGCGTTGCAGAAAATTTCTCTCATATAAAATTATTGCATTTCTCCACCACCATAAATCTCTCAAATTTCGAGTTTTTACCGTGTTTTTAGCTCAACCCATTTTTCTTTACAACCGCAAATACCATCTTCTCTTTCCCAAAATATCATCACATTAGCATCTCATTTTTCTTCTTTTTCTTGTATTACCATACAAATTTTAGAAGCTGTTCTTTGGTTTTACCAAAACCAATTTTCAAATACCATTGATACACAAAGGTGAGCAGGTTGATAATAATTCTTGGAAACAGTGGACAATAATTAAAAACAAAAAAATTAAGTTTGTGGGGTTAAGTTTTTTGACATAATGCTCTCAAGAATTGAAGGGTAGCCTTGGCGTAAAACGGAAACAGCCTCCTGCAGAAATGCAGGGTAAGGCTGTGTACAATAAACTCTATGGTCCAGTTCCAGACCCCGCGCATAGCGAAAGCTTAGTGCACCGAGCTGCCCTTTACTCTCAAGAATTGGATATTTATGAGCTAAAGTACTCATTTTTAGGTGGTTTTCATTACATTTTTTGCTGAAGTTTTGTTTTCTTAAATCTTGACAGATAAGAAGATAACGAGGTTTTCGATCAAATTAAGCATACAAAGAGGGTAGGAGGTGTTTATAAGACAACTAAGTTCCTCTCTTTTTAACATAAAGAGAGGGACTATATGAATTCATTGATATAATAATCTGTTTGTTGTTCCTCTTCAAGTGCATTGATAAAAAAAGTGTGCTGAAAAATGAGCTCAGTATATGGGGAAGAGGCATCTCAATGTGGTGATGATCAAGGATCAGGTGCACATGAAGAGAAAATCTTTGTTGCTGTTAGATTAAGGCCTTTGAATGAGAGGGAAATTGCGAATAACGATGTCTCGGATTGGGAATGCATCAATAACACCACAATTCTGTATAAAAATGCTCTATCTGAACGTTCATTGTTTCCAACTGCTTGTGCATATGGTAAGTTTTTGCACATTTTCACTTCCTTTTGCATTGTCTTTTTGTTTTTGAATAAAAAAAATTCTGCTTTATTTCCATTGTGCATACAAAAGAGTTTCAATTAATCAAGCTTTTTACTCAATTTGGTTGTTGCAATAACAAGAATAAATCCTCTAGCACCAGTGGTGGAGCCAGGATTTTACGGGGTGTCAAAATATAAAAGAAGTATACAAACAAGAAATGAAGAGGAATCCATATTGTATATATACATAAAGATAATTGTTTGACCATGTAACTTTTCGGCGAAGAGGTGTCAATAATGCCCCTTAGCCTAAGTTGGCTCCACCACTGTCTAGCACCAGGAAAAGAAATTAGCTATGTGATTTTCCGAGAAATATTCTTTTCGAGCTCTTTCTTGAAAATTTCAAGTTTTTAACACTAAGCAAAGCATCTTAAACAAATGTCTATCATGAGTTTTTTTCGCAATAGTTTCTTCCGGTGCAGAAATGCAAGATAAAGGATGTGTACAATAGACTCTTGTGGTCCAGTCTTTCCCCAGACCCCGCGCATAGCGGGAGCTTAGTGCACCGGGCTGCCTTTTTTTAGTTTCTTCCGGTGCTATTCTTCTTCATGTGTTTTCCTCTTTAAATCGGTATATTCAATGGAACAGACAGAGTATTTAGTTCAGAATGCTCCACAAGGCAAGTGTATGAAGAAGCTGCTAAAGGAGTTGCTCTTTCAGTTCTTAGTGGTTTTAATTGTAAGTACTAATCCTTGTTCATTGTCCATTTTCTGTCCAAAGTAATGTCGTTGCAGCAATAATTTTTGAAATGTCTTTGCAGCAAGTATTTTCGCGTATGGGCAGACAAGTAGTGGAAAAACATATACTATGTCTGGAATCACTGAATACACATTAGCTGATATATATGATTATCTAAGCAAGGTGTGCAAAGTTTCCTATGTCTCCTATGTAATTCATTTACAGACTATGTATGTATTTCGGAGTGTCTAATGCTTAAGGTGCATTTTTATTTTCCAAATTTGTTTAGAATGATGACCGAGAATTTACACTTAAATTCTCTGCAATGGAGATATACAATGAAGTTGTTAGAGACCTTCTAACCCCGGATGATACTCCACTTAGACTCCTCGATGATCCAGAGGTAAATACTACTATATGTTTTAAGCATGATCAACTTTTGTTTTATTCACAGACGATATTATGCAAGAAATTGTACTCTTTGTTTTGCAGAGAGGGACTGTAGTTGAAAAACTTACAGAGGTAACATTGAAGGACTGGAACCATTTAAAGGAGCTGTTGTCGGTATGTGAAGGTAAAAAGACTGGGACTGCATATTGGTAGTGTTCCTGCAAAAAAGATTACATATAATATAACTTAAAATTTCATTTCACTGAGTCGTTGTTGTTGTATAACTTAAAATTTCACCATTCTTGTAGCTCAAAGGAAAATAGGAGAAACTGCTCTAAATGAAATGAGCTCAAGATCTCACCAGATTCTGCGCTTGGTGAGTATAACGGTTACAACATTGCTTATGTATCATAACATAAGGAGATACATTATTTTCTTGACTTGGCCAAACAAATGATCTTATTGCAGACAGTTGAAAGTACCGCTAAGAAATTTGTTGGCTTTCAAAATTCAAGTACTCTGACTGCTGCTGTGGTAAGGAAAATTACCTCTGACATTAGTTCCTATTAAAATGAGCGATGGACAATACTTTCGTTTTTCTTTCCTGCAGAATTTTGTTGATCTTGCTGGAAGTGAGCGTGCTTCTCAAACCTTATCGGCAAATGTCAGATTGAAAGAAGGCAGCCACATCAATCGCAGTTTGCTAACTCTTGGAACTGTTATTCGCAAATTAAGGTTGATACATAACTACAGTTTCCTAGTTAAAGCTTCAGATAAGTATTCTGTTCATTAACTTAGTCTTGTATTTGGACCAGCAAAAAAGGAAATGGACACATATCTTTCAGAGACTCGAAGCTGACACGCATACTGCAGAATTCATTGGGAGGCAATGCGAGAACTGCCATCATTTGCACCATGAGTCCTGCTCATAGCCACGTTGAGCAATCGAGGAACACTTTACTGTTTGCAACTTGTGCCAAGAATGTCATTACTAATGCTAAAGTCAATGTAGTAATGTCAGAGAAGGCACTAGTGAAACAATTACGAAAAGAACTAGCTAGATTGGAGACTGAGCTGAGGAATTTATCGGCACTTGCTGCTTCAGGTGGATCTGCAGAAGCATTGAAAGAAAAGGAAGCTCTGATAGAAAAGGTAGTATATATCCATCTAACTTCAATTGCTTGAACTTCGAACTACGTGTAGTGTCTTTAGATCAAGACAAGACATCTATAACCTAGTCCCTATTGTATGATGATGCAGATGAGCAGAGAAATAAGGGAGTTAACCGAGCAGCGGGATCTTGCTCAATCTCGTGTTAACAATATGACAAGTTCAGGGTCATGGGTATGCAGTTAGTCTCGAAATAAGGTCATAAACTATTCAATACATAATAATACATCAAAAGGAACTTAATCGTTTTCTCTTTCTCCTGTAGACTGAACTGAGTAGTGTGTCATCTCCTGATAAAGTCCAGTGGATGGATGACTATGCAGCATCAGAAGTATCAGAATGTGTATATCCTTTTCGTCCTGAAGGATACGAAGGCCTTAATAATTCTAACAAGCTAACCGAACAGATTCCTGACCCTCCAGAAGATCAGTTTCTATGCGATGACACCTCACCGAGGCTGTTTATTGAGAAGTATTTTGGACCAGATCCATGTAAAGGATGGGAAAACATTGCTCAAAGAACTGTTCCAAATTTGGAAGATAACTGCAAGGAAGTTCAATGCGTTGAAGTGGATTCTAACGCGAACAATACAAGCTCTGATAAACATTCATCACCTCGAAAGGGAGATCAGGAATCAGGTTCCATTGACATAGACCACAATCTAGCCGGCGAACAATCGTCTTCTTCCGATACAGATTCTTCCGACTCAAATAACATACCTAGGAGCAGAAGCAGTGAAGCAATAATCGTTAACGTGCCAGTAGTAAAAGAGTCTGAAATAGCGAAAGAAAATGAGGGCATATTAAGCGAGTCTGAGAAAGAGTTATGTACCAAAAAGAATGATCTTGAGGAGAAGCATTCTCAGCCGGAGGTTGCTGCTGATAGTGTTAAGGTGTTATCAAAAGAACAAAACCATTGTTTTACAATCGAAGTAAAGCTCAAAATGTCAGGTGATGATAGTGAGAAGATTTCCGCTGAGGAACTCAAAAAGTCAGGTGAAGATAATGAAAAAATTTGTACTGAGGCTGAGGTTGCCAAATCTGTGCCTGAGAAGCAATCAGGTGATAATTTGGTGAGTATCTAACGTGCTGTTTGAGCTTAATATCTAGAATTACACATCCCCCTTAAAACAAAAAGCCTTAAAACTTCTTCTGATGTAATTCTTGATCAATACATACATACAACAATAACAACAACAACTACTACTACTACGCCTCAACCCCAAACAAGTCGGGTCGGCGATATGAATCCTCACTTTTTTCATTAAGCTCAACTCATATCATGAACGTTACCAAAATGTCATAAAAGTAAACCTGAAAAATAAGATAATATATACATATAAATGATAGTAATAATAATAATAAATAATAGTAATAATATTATAAGGATTCATCATGAATTGGTAAGTTATACACTGGCTGTCAGCCTACTGCAACTCTCCTCCTTTATCCGGGCTTGGAACCGGCAATGTGAGCGAGCTCACACAGGCGGAGTTTTCATGATCAACACATATTTCGATAAATGTGTTAAGACCATAAGAACAAATTTAAGACGGTCAAAGTCCATGTCTGCAAACTGTTCAGGTTGGCTTAATTATTTCAACATCAACTTTGGCATACTTCACTTACTATAGAATTTATTTTCTCTTGCTAGGTCCAGGATAATGAGCCAATCTCCAAAGAGTTGGGGAACTTTATAGGTGATTCCATGAATTCAGAAAACGAATCGGAGTTATCTCCTTCCAGACAGTCGACGGAATTTGAAAAACAAAGGAAAGAGATAATAGAACTATGGGATGCATGCAATGTGCCTCTAGTTCACAGAACATACTTTTTCCTACTCTTCAAAGGGGATCCAACTGACTCAGTTTACATGGAAGTGGAGCTTAGAAGACTTTCCTATTTGAAGAATGCATTCTCTTTAGGAGCTAAAGTTGTGAAAGATGGTCAAATTTTCTCACAGGCAGCAAGGTACTCATTATACCTTTTTATTTCCTGCAGTTTTTGGAGATTTCTTGCATGGGCTGCTGTGTCTTGAGTTCTTGTTCCAATTTCACAAGCAAGGAGACAAGACAAGCTGTAGTATAATCACTCATTTAACATAGGGAAAACGGTCAAAAATACCCATTCACTATTGGAAATATCTTAATTTTACTCTCCATTATACTTTAGGGTCTTCATACCCTTTCATTAGCAAATCGTCTCGTATTTGCCCTTGACGACAACGGAGATCCAACCTGAAGTATAACGGAGGCAGTCAGAAGTAGAGAGGTAAATGTGGACCTTTTTCCCAAAGTATTTGACACGTGGAGTCTGTTTAGTCCAAGCTAGAGCTCCGTTAAAGTCGAGGGTAAATACGAGACAATTTGCTAACCGCAAGGATGTGAATGACCCTAAAGTGTAACGGAGAGTAAAATTTAGAAATTTCGTATAAACTTGGATGTTATCCCTTTAATATATATCAAACCATGTAAATTTCCTCTATCTGAAAGAGATAAAAATTGATGCAAATGTATTCTTATCCTTTGAACAGTTTAAGTGCTTTGAATCGCGAAAGGGAGATGCTGAGCAAGCTGCTTCTTAAGAAGTTTCACTCAAAGGAGAGAGACAACTTATACCAGAAATGGGGCATTGATCTAAAAACTAAAAAGAGAAGACTCCAACTGTGTCATAAGCTATGGAAAGATACCAAAGACATGGATCACATTAAGGAGAGTGCAGCACTCATCTCAAAATTAGTTGGATTCGAAGCCCAGAACGAAGTTCCAAAAGAGATGTTTGAACTTAACTTCTCACCAGGGCCAAAAAATCTCAGGTCTTTCAGCTGGAAACCAAGAAAACCTATGTGATCAAAAGGAAAAATTTTAAGGATTATTTGAAGCATTGTAGTAGCTTCAAGATGAATTGACCCCTCAATTCATGTACATTTTAGAAGTTTAACCTCCCTATAGTATCTAAATATACACAAAAGGTGTCCCATACAGTATACTTAATTAACCCTCCCCCTACTACTCGTTATCGAGCTTTATTAATGTACATTATGTAAATTCAATCCACAACCTCGAGATCTCAAGTTCAGACAGTCATCCTTGTATGTAGATATAAGTGGAAGATATATATTGCAGCTTATATGTAAAATAAGGAACTCAAAATCATTGGGACAGTATAGGAGAATTGTCTTCAAAAGACATCTTATCTGCAGTTTTTTGTTCTGGTTGGAATATAAACCCACGTAACCTTCTTTCTCTTCTCTTTATCTGTTCTTTTTGGTAAAGAGAGCCTCTTAGAGCAGATAGCTCCAGCCAATATGTATAGGCAGGTAACCCTTTAAATATTTGACTATAACTTACTAAATGATATTATAGATGATTCTGTAACATCTTAAGAAATATTTTTACATTTAAAGATATTAAAATATAAATACTCGTTAGGCTAAAGTCCAGCAAATTGGAGCTTACACACACCCCATGATGAATAAAAGACGTACGCCTCTGCTTCTTAAAAAAGTGGTATAGCATTTATCTCACACAAATCCTGGTCATTTTCCTGACTACACTAAGCAATTCTATGATCCAAACAAGATACATTATAATTGGCCAACACTAAGCATTTACCGGACTTTTGAGAGTAAAGCAAAATAAACAAAAATAATGCACTTTACACATAATTTTGTCAACGTATACATCCATTATCGTGATTTAAGAACGGCTCCTTCCACAATTTTCCAGCCAGAGTTTGCCCAGGACATCTCATACCTAGTTGTATAGGTAGTACTGTATGAGTCATTGTGCTCTGGATGGGCTACATCAGTCAAACTTGCCGATTCTTCAAGAGTGGCTTCCACAATAGCACGCCGGCCATCAACTGAGACAGTCACACTATCAATGGTAAGGTTTAAAAGCTCATAGTCCCAAAACCAACCGTGCTGGGCAATTTCTGTTGCACGATCTGTCCAAATCTTCAGCATCTGACCATCCAAAATCTGGCAGTTTGAACAATAATGTCAGGCCAACCGCAAACATGACGCCAGATATTGCAAAAAGAAGTGGATAAACTGCAGTCGAACAACAGCCAAAATAGTACGGTTACCATGTACAAAAAGATCAAACTACAAAAGAAGTGGTGAGGTAGTTCTTCATAGAGCCACTAAACAATTATTTTTCTGCTACGAGTATATCATTTGTACTGCAAAAGAACTCAAGTGGAACAACTATGTTCTACAAGAAATCATTTGGCGTTAAGCAGATAATGTGATAACATTGTGTAGAAACTGAATTAGAGGAACCAATATACAATCCTAACCCCTGCTTAGGCAGGAATTAAAGTCTATTCAGAATTATTCCCTAAATTTTGGTGCATTATTTATTCCAAAATGGTTCAATTTGATTTTAGTGGCAATCTAGTTTCGACATAAGCAAACTTAAAATATAAATCCTTGGAATAAAGTACTAAATTGTAGCACAAAAAAACAACCTAATTCTAACCTATATATTGCTTCAACAGGAAAAAAGAATATATCCATGTTACACATTCTCAGTATCTCATTAGTAAATATTCATACAAGTTACAGAGATGGGGGCACCATTAGTAACTTTTAAAGACTAATCAGAGGTTAGTGGTGGAGGTAGGAACCATGGATCATTGTCGCCCAATCTATAGACAGCACACCCAATTGATCTATTAAAACAAGAAGCCCGTCTAGCTCTTAACCTTGTGGTCGTGGGTTCAAGCCACACGGTGGGCGCTTTACTTTACCCACTTGTGGGAATATATTGGGTTTGTTGTTTGTTGTTGCAACCAATTGATCCATAAGTCTGAAAAAAGGAAATCCAAAAGAGAAGGTTCTTGAGCCAGCTTATGACGCAGAAGCGACAGAGTCAGATGCATACTATTTAGACACATGCCAAACCACAAGTCCTCTTTTCTCAATTTCTTCCAACATTTGGAGACTTGCATAATTCTTTTGCAAACCAAGACGTTTTGCTCTTATTACAGTTTTTTTTATGAGGAAGCTGCAAGACTAGGTATAGACATTTGTTTTTGTTTCTCTTTTTGTTTGTTTCTTCTTCTTTTTTTTCTTCAGTTTTGAGAAAGGTAACAGTTGTGTTGTATCTGTTCTCTTATTTAGTAATTTGATCTTCCAAAGGTTTTCTTAATCTCCATTTTGTTTTTGTTTCTCTTTTTGTTTTGTTTCTTCTTCTTTTTTTTCTTCGGTTTTGAGAAAGGTAACAGTTGTGTTGTATTTGTTCTCTTATTTAGTAATTTGATCTTCCAAAGGCTTTCTTAATCTCCATTTTGGATGGGTTTTTATATGTTCTATATGGTTGCTCATATACAATTTTTTTTTTTTTTTTTTGTGAATGGGTTCTTCGAAAACATAATTGTGGGAAGACTATGAGTAACACAAGAATTGTACTAATTGGTGTCCCTATTCACGTTATCTGCTAATTTGCAGCATTGCTCATCGCTCATGTGATGCCATAGCTGGTGTTTGAATCACTTAGGCAGCGGCAACTATTATAAACAACGTCACAGATTGCTGCACTCCTCCTGGCTGAGGTTCTCAGGTAGGAATCTGTTCAGATTATTGGCTAATGAAGCCGTAAGAAGAATCGAAAGAAATGTGGTAAGGTTTTATACTTTTATTTAGGCGAAGTGGCGAACTAGGCTTTTCAGGGAGCCGCATCTAGAGGAGTATGTCTACTGTCAGGAGGGCCTATTGGCTTTCAGGTTTCGTTGTCCTTGCATGTCATACTAGCAAAACATGAATCAATGCTATAAAAAGAAAAGGCATTAAATATTCATCACCTCTGACAATTTGTTGAGACAATGATCAGGTCCAAGAGACTGGGATTTGATATTCTGCCACATCCTAACCATACTTTCTGCAAGCCTTGCATCCATTCTAGGAACCTCAAGAGGATTTTCAACTAGTGTGGCACCTGCAGTTACAGGTAAAATTTCTGATATACAGAAGAAAGGGAAGGTTGGAGGAAGAATGCAGGAGCGCTTAGCCCCTTACTCAAAAAGTGAAAAGAAGTCCAGCATTAAGAATCTATAGCACTAATAGAAGAAGATAGTTTTTATATCTTTATACAGCTTTACTGCAACCGCTTATAACATATAATATATTTCCTCTCGAGTCCAAGTTATTGAATGTAGCAGCAGAGAAAACAAAAAGAGAGTGGCACCATGGGTCATATTTTGCCAATTCTAGGAGTTACTAAGAACCAAAAGTGATCAATGAGTCATACCCATATTGATGGCATCCGAGGCAATAGCTGAACCAGTACCATTACTTCGAACTGAAGACCCATGTTTAAAGGAAGAAAGCTTCAACCCAATCAAAGTCAAGAATCCAACTGCCACTCCAGCACACATAATCTTCACAGTCGCATCTTTTATTTTGTCGGTTATTGTATCTTGCTCCTGATAACCAGAAGGGATTTTCTCAGGATCGTCAACTGACGTGATAAAATTATTTTGATCACGAAGCTCTACAGGATCCTCAAATGGCTTAGCGATATCAAAGTCGTTCATCTCATTGTCTCCATATCGTCTTACACTGCCTTCCCCATCACCAGCAGGAAAAACTTTCTGTAATGCCTGAATTGCACTAGCCTTAACACTATCTAGCACAGCTGTAGCTTCAGCTCCAATCCTTGCAATAGCTGCCGCAGCAGCTAAAGGTGACGCACCACCCCCTTCCAGCCTTTCTAAATATCTTAAAACAGTAGGGTCATCATAATAGTCTCCAAGCTTGAAAATGATATCTTGTGTCTCTCTAAATCTGGGAAAGACAACTTCCATCAACCAGGTCTCCAGAAGCTTACATAATCCAGGGAGCAGATCATTTTCATTGTCATCCTTTGAGTGTTCTGCAACAAAAGTCACAATAGATGGATCTCTATAGGGTGAATCCTCACTGTCTAGACCCAACCATGAGCGACATTCATCGACTTCTCCAACGAGAAGTGAACAAAGGCCCCTCTCCAAAGCAAAGTCTATTTCACGGTTTTCTCTAACAGTGTAGACAGACACAGAGCTGCCATAAGCTGTTACTTTTGTCTGCTGAAGTTGCTGAAAAAGGTTATCAGCATCTTGGATGAGATGAGGTTTTTTCCCAACAAAAGCTTGAGCAACAAGTGCAAGCGCCACTCCATAAACTTCAAAGCTTTCTGCAGGAATATTACTTGGCGTTGCAACGAAAAGGTCCACCTTTTAAGAAGGAAGAGGGAAATAAAGAAGAAAGGAGTGTAAGAACAGTTAAAAAGAAGCTAAGATATACGAAACATAGACAAGCCAACCTGCTCGGCAGCTGTCATTCGTAGGAAGGCCTCGTTCATGAAATCTTCTCGCGTAAAACCCCCAGAGATTGCAGCTGCTCCACCTCCTCCAACAGCCCACAAAAGATTGCGCACACCTTGAAGACCCTCTGCTCTTTTCATTCGGTGTTCATCACCAAGAGGAAAAGCTAGAAGCTCAAGTGCGTAGCGCGGATTTATCTCTTCCAATGTCTCATCTATCTGGGCTTGCAGATCAGGGGCAAGATTACTTGCACCTTCTTCCTGGCAAATGAAAGCAGAAAGTTCCTCATTATTTACTCCGCACTGTAAGCTTACCACTCACCCAACCCCCCAGCCCACACACAAAAGAGTGCATTAAAGAAGACAAGAGGGGGGAAAAAGCATTCATGCACACACAAAAACATTACAGAACAAACAAACAGAGATGTAATCTTAAGTGCTTGCCTATGATTAATATCTCAGACTATTGAATGATGGATGAAAAAGCAGAACATTCATTCTCAGGTAAATCAGAATGAAGAGTGGGGATTAATACAGCAATATAAACCCTCCTCCACCACTAAAGTTGTTTGTAAGAGACATTTGCAGCCGTAAAACCCGGATAGTGCATAAACTATAGAAATGAGATATTGCCATGTTCTTCCCTTTTGTATAGAATTTCAGATATACCGCCACATTTATTTTAAGTGAGCCATATCATCAGAAGTTACTATACCTGCAATAGCTTAAGCGCTCTTTCAAGCAGTTCGCAACCTTTAACAAAATCAGGAGGTGAAAAGGCCATGGCATCTCGCGAAAGGTCAACATATGCGAGTGCCATAGCTAAGACCACATCTTGCTTGAATGACTTGGGTAACCTCTCTTTTAGCAAGCTCTCCCCAATCTGAAGAACTACTTCAGTCTCACCAGCTTCTTGCAAAACACATAATGCTCCAGGAACCTGTAAAATCCGTAACATTCCTTTAAATTCTTTGCATCCCTCTTAAACTTTTATAGAGTTTAATTTTTATAGCCAATCAGGGTAAGTTTTTATTACACTATCAGTCAATTAAGAGTTGCGACCTAATTACAAGTAATTGCCAGGAAAATAGGTAAGTAACAAGATACAACCAGTTAAAATTACACTAATCATGTACAAAATCTTTTTAATTTCACTGTATAGAACCTAAACCAAAACTTGAACAATGTAACTTAGCCTACAGTAAGTGCGGATTAGTAATCTAGAAAATAAGGTAAGTAACAAGCTACAACCGACTAAACTACATTGCTTATGTTGTTCTCACTGTATATATAACTTAAAAACCCAAACTTTTATAATTCATCAACAGCTACTTGATGAAAATAAGATAAGTAACATGCTACAATTGTTAGCCAAATTATACTGATTGTGTGAAACGTCTTTACAATGTCACCATAAAATGAGATTAACACAATAAATTTAACAACAAAGCTAAAACGTTATTCATTCAAGTACATAAGAATGTGAATAGTAAAAAAGGAAGTAATGGAATGTAAAGAAGATACTTTATCCCAGGGGACAGGAGTGAGAATAGTATCAAACTCATACTGAGCAAGGCCTTGATTGTACTCTCTACGAGAGGTAGAGTCAGCTAGGGTTTCACAAGCAGCTTGAAGAATCTGCCGTCGGCCAATTAGTGCTTCCTGACTGTAGCCGTACTGCGGTGGCTTTGTAATTCTAGCATCGTAAGCTCTTCTGATACCGTCACTGAGGAAATGAGATTCGGCACCAAGCACTCTGTAGAAGTCTATCGGCATAGAAATGTGGCGGTCTGGAGGAGAGAGCGGAGGAAGAGTAGTTGCGGTGGCGGTAGAGGAAGTTGAATTTTGGAAATCCGGTGAGTCGGAGGTGGTGGTGGTGGTGGTGGAAGGAAGGAATTGGAAGTCGGCGAGAAGACGATCAGCCCATTTGCTGGCGGAGAAGTTAGTAGGTACACTACTTGCTCCGCCGGTGACGCTACTAGCTCCGCCGGTAACAGCATTGAGTCGCGGTAGCTTCTTACCGGCGGCGGGAAGTTGAAATGGTGGTGAAAGGCGGGGAGTGCAAATGCCGAAGCTTAGGTGTGTTAAAGCCTCCATTGTTAGTGGAGCTATACGACTTGCAAACTTGAAAGTGTGCTCATAATTTGATTTGTTTCAGATATTTTTTTTCTCTCTCATAAGGCATATGGGCCGATTCTTTTAATCTGGACTTTCTTTATGGGCTTGGAAACTGGATCTTATGGCTGGATAGGCCCGTCACGTTTGAACTTTTATAGGATTGTCATACAAATAGCCAGTTAATTCAATATTTATTTTTTCTAGCTAGTATATAATTATATATACATTATCTATTGATTACAGTTATATATATATTATACATTCGCCAGCTATTTTTAGTTTAAGAGATTAGGTGGTCAGTTATTTGGTTTATTCCTTCATCTTTTATTGAGAAATATATATTTTTAGTCAGCGACAACATATATATATATATATATATATATTATATACTTTTTGGTTAGCGAATGTAATTGACTCAACCGACCGGTTATTTTTATATTTTGTCCCAATTGTTTGATGGACTTTACCAAACACTATAGTATATTAATCCAAAAGAAAAAAATGATAGAGAATTGTGTAATATACTTTATTCGTAATTATTAAATGGTTTGTTTTGGAGGGTTAATTAGGCTTGCAATTTTAAATTCTAAGATATATTGTCGTGGAAAATATTTTATCTTAAATGATATATATAATTATTATATGTGACAAGTAGAGTATGATGGTAATGTTTTCGATGCTATTTTTAATACTAAAGATTAACTGTAATATCAATAAGTGAAGGTAGTCGTTTTTCTTTCAATCAGTTGGAAAAAAAATATAATTAAATGTAAACGGACATTATAAAGCGATTTTATCATTTTGAAAATAGTTTCTAAAAAAAAGGAACATCTTATTTTGTATTAAAAGCACCCATTGCAAAAGTTTAGACAATAATTAATAGTCCTTATCTAAGTATTTTTTTTCACTTCCATAAAAAAGTTCCTCTTAAATTTACTATTGTTTTCTTTCAGAAAATAGGACAGAATAGATCTTTAGAAGTTACTTGCAATGTCGGACCAATTCTACAAACTCCATTTGACAAACACAAAAAACCAGATGGCATGGAACATATCGCCATTGACAAAACTTGAAGGCAATTTCAATCTAACATTCTGCAAGTACAACAAGAAAAAGGACAAACTTAATTTCCTAAATCTCACTATACTTTTATCATAATGTTTTTGCAATATTTTGCGCACCATCTCTAAATGTCACAATTTGTGTTTTCTTTCCGGTCAAAGTTTCCCTTAGATAAATAATGAATTCATTAATTAGGAAGAAATGGACAAGTAGCAAGTGTTCACAAAATCACTTGAGATTGCAATTTTTGTTGTTTGCCTCAAAAATACAAGTAATAATTAAATTTAATTTGTGATTTTAAATATATGTGATCTAGTCCAATACCAATTAGTAAGCAAGTTATATAGAGTATAAAGGAGAATAATCGAAGAACCAAACCAGTGTTACTTTGTGCAATATGGACCTCGAGCTCGATGACCTCGAGGTGGGTCACGGACAATAAAGCAAGAACAGTAAAGTAAGAGCAATAAAGCTAGAGAATAATTTTGAAGAACAATGAACGAGAAAGGAAGATAGTATATTCTTTTTCAATGATTGAATGCCCTTACAAATGATTGGGGTCTCTTTTATATAAGAGAGGAAATCTTAATAAGGTACATTACTATTTACAATAAAGAATCCTATGTGTAACAGCCGAATTCGTACAATCTGCTCCGAAATTTACGGCTTGATCTTCATGCCGTTGAGAAATTCCCGCTCATTTTGGTACAGATTTATGACGGAATTATTCCGAGGTGGATCATGTTCAGCCCTCGATTTGATCCCCGAAGTGTGCACTTTTTAGCTAGACCTTGACTCCGACTTCGATTCATTCGAACTTGGGCTGGGGGTAATAACTTGGACTCCGAAATCGGGCTCCCCTGATTTCGACCGTATACAGATAGTCCCCGCGTTTCTTAGAAAGAAATGATAAGAAACGATTTAAATCTTCAAATTTCTGAAGTCCCCGATGATGACATCATGCCCATGACGTAAGTGTTGAAGTGACCGAAGCGTCCCATCGGTTCGCTTCCCAAAACATTAAAATGCATGCCAGTGTCGGTCGGCCACTAGTATCACTGAACAGTCGCCGACTTTCTCTATAGATATTTGGTTATCTTCCTCATTAAGGACTTTCGCCTTTACTTGCACCTCCTCATTTCTTTCTAACTTCTCCACTTCTGCCACCAGTTCCTCCGCCTTATCAACCCTAAAATCGCCAAGATTTACTTCTTTCTTCCTTCTTCATCTAAAATCGATGGCAAAAACTTCTAAATTCGTTCCTCAAAAATAAGGAACTTCCTCTCGTCCGGTTGGCGGCAAACCGCCGGCACTCCACGAGATTGTACCGGACGGTTGTTCCTTAAAAAGGACTTTATGGTCGAGAATACTCCTGATGTCCCTAGTCGTCGTGAGCATGTTTCGAGGTACATATGTTCGATTGCGAGAAAACACCTCGACACTGTGAGAAGAGAGTGCGGCTGGGAAGAGAAGTTCGTGGTACAGATCCCTTCTCGTGAAGAAGATGTGACTACTTACGTAAAGGGGTTCTTAAATGTCTACATTTATCGCTTTACGTTGGGTCCTCTCGACCCAATCGTGCCCAAGTTTTGCAGAATATATCAAGTCACCTTGGGACAAATTCATCTGTCCTTTTGGGGGATAGTAATAATGATAAGGTTCTTTGTCGGCAAGGTCGAGGGGCTCGAGTTTACCCTTAGCCATCTCATCCGCTTGTACCGACTTCAACTTTTTTGAGGTTTGGTCAAACTTCAACGCCGATCGACCAAATCATTCTTTAATAGCAATGATGAAGACAGGAATCGAGGCTGGATGAGCCGGTTCATCCGCGTGAGGACCATCGACGTCATTCCCGAGGAGCACATGTCGTTCCCTGAGAAATGGAACTTTGAACGTGAGTGGAACCCTTTTCCTTAGTTTTTTCCTAAGCTCCGCGTAATATTCTTTTCCTTTTTCCGCAGCGGTCCCGTGGATGACCAATTCTCCTCGACCTTAAGGATTGGGTTTGTAAACCAGTCGCCACCTCGTCGTACGATAAACGCAAGTGGCGAGACTTGTCGAAGGGCATGTGGAAAGCAAAGCACCACGGTTTGTGTTTCGATATTCTCATACTCATTAATAATGCTTCTCTTCTTAGGATTTAACTTTATTGTTACAGGCATTGGCGAGTTTTCTGAGACAAGACCGCCCCTTCCCGGGGTAGATATTGAGTCTTCAAAGCCAAAAAAGGACAATAAGCGGAAAAGGCCTTTGAAGTCCGTGGATACCCCGAACAAGGCAGAGCCCGCTCGGAGGCGCAAGAAAGGCGTTGTTATTAATGTGAACATAGACTCTGTCCATCAGTTTATGGATGATGAAGACGACGAGGTGGAGGGTTCGTCTTTGATGGCCCGAGCTAGAAAATCCATCAAGGTTGCCCAAAATATTGAAACCGAAGCCCCTATCCGCGAAGAAGGGACTTCGAAAGAAAAGAAGGACGAGGGCCTCGCGCTGCCTGATGCTGTGGTCATTTCACAATCCTATGGTGGCACTCAAAAAGGAACAAATATCAGGAGATCCTGTGCCTGATCATAGCGCCTCGAGGGATCTCCCTGAGGCCGTGATAGTAGGTCATTCCCCGTCTCTCCCCGCCTATTTCGAGGACACTATTAGGGATGCTCGAAACCTTAAAACGCTTGATTTAGGCGGAGTCCCAAGTGAAGACGACCCTTTCCAGGGTTGCTTTGATGGGGTCGATGAAGCCGATCTTGTTGATGCGACCTCGACCTTTGAAGAGGCCTAACGTCTTTTCTCTAGTGTAAGTTCTAATAATGTTGCAATTTCTTTAATGTTACAATTTTCTCCTTTTCTTAACTGAACATTCCTTTCTTATCTTTAGGTGTTCAACAAATTCAAGGACGAGCTAAGTCAATGTGAGGTCGAGTTGTGTTGGTTGATTTCCCAATGCACACGCAAGTGTACGTGGTCGACAAGTAATATAGGATTTTAAGTCCAGATATCGTACCCACAGGGACTTGTGCTTAACTATCAACTAAACTAAACTCAAACAACTATTTAACTAAAATTAATCTAAAATAGTAAATTAAGAGATTAAACAGACAACTAACTTAAATACGAATTCAATGTAATTTGATATTCTAGAGTTATGGGTTGGCAAACAATCACGTTGAGTTTTCGACCTAAATCTTCAAATCAGGTTTATTGATTGACGAGGTTAATATTGCTCGTAGCCTTCTCCCGAAGTACAACTCGCCTATTCAAGCTAACCTAACGCCTATATTCCTATGGAATCAGGATTAACAAGAACGCATTAATAATTCCCGTATAGTAACCAAGCAAGGCGATTAGGTATACAAGTAATATAGGATTTTAAGTCCAAATATCGTGNATTAATCTAAAATAGTAAATTAAGAGATTAAAGAGACAACTAACTTAAAGACGAATTCAATGTAATTTGATATTCTAGAGTTATGGGTTGGCAAACAATCAAGTTGAGTTTTCGACCTAAATCTTCTAATCAAGTTTATTGATTGACGGGGTTAATATTGCTCGTAGCCTTCTCCCAAAGTACAACTCGCCTATTCAAGCTAACCTAATGCCTATATTCCTATGGAATCAGGATTAACAAGAACGCATTAATAATTCCCGTATAGTAACCAAGCAAGGCGATTAGGTATATTCCTATCCTAACCGCGAATCCGTTCCCCTGAAGGGTTAAGATCTTGCTCTACCCAATCTTATATGCAATCTAGAATTCCCTCTCCCGAGTTCAACCCTAGATTCGTAGATAGTATTCAATTGTGATCAAGCAATTGAATAATTAAGCACAAGATTGAATAAACAAACCAATTAAGATAAAACAATAAGAATAATTCAAGCTTCAACTACAACGTTCATGTAACACCCAAAACTCTAGAACTAATAAACTATGAAACTAAAAGAAGAGAAGAGAAGAAAAACTAAGTCGAATCCTCTTTCAAGCGTGGTGTGTTCCTCCACAGCAATCCTCCATCGAAAATATCCCCTCAATGTTATGTTTTTGGGTCTATTTATATGTTTATGATGAACCCTAAACATGTAAAAGACTTATATTCCAACTTGGAAACACTTAAAAACCTTTAAAACTCGGACTTTACCGCAACAGGCACCCTGGCGTTTGGGATCTAAGGCCTGGCTAAAGCCAGGCACCCCCTGGCGTTTGGGCTCTAAGGCCTGGCTAACGCCAGGCATCCCCTGGCGTTTGGGCTCTAAGGCCTGGCTAACGCCAGGCACCCCCTGGCGTTTGGGCTCTAACGCCTGGCTAACGCCAGCCATGTTCCGGATCGCTCCTTTTCGACTCTTGCACGTATTTTCCGACGTTTATGCTCTCATTTAGC
>ML347668.1:0-117809 GCA_005239505.1 Nicotiana paniculata | reverse complement strand
GGCCGAAACTGGGACACCGGGCGTTTGGGGCCAAACGCCCCCTTAAGGCCAGTGCAGGCCTGGGGTTTGGGCCCTAACGCCCCCCTAACGCCTGGGGGTGCCTGTCCTTATGGGTAAAACGCCCCCCTAACGCCAGGGGGTGCCCTGCTTTAGGGGGCAAACGCCCGGCTATCGCCCGAGTGTCTCTTTTTGCGTATTTTCGACGTATTTGCATCCCTTTAGCTCCGTTTCCATCTCCAATTCACCTACACATGAAATAAACTCCATTAAGCACATAACAAGTGTATTTTTATCATTAATGCACCTCAAATATAAGGTATATCACATGTTAAACTATGCAATTTAGTCTCGCATCAATCATTGAATACAACAAGAACATTCTCTGCCTTCTTAACATACTCAACATTTTTTCTACGAATTTATTGTCTTTAATTTATTGTGTTCATTAATTGTTCTTCATTTATTGCTCATTATTGATCATAAAGCGTTACCCTCGAGGCCTTCCGTACTATATTTCCTCCATCGACCATCCTCTGTTAGGATTTATAGCTCGACCTCGAGGCCCTGCTTCGGCCAGCTCGAGACCCGTTTAGTAACAAAAATTGTTTGCATATCACTATTTCCCTTTAATCTTATCTTATTTTCTTAGCTCACACTTAGCATCTCTTGCCTAAAAACTAGCATAAAAATAAATCACATATTTTTAGAACCACAAAATCAAATACAATTGTCATTACCGTTTTCCAGGTGAACAGTTTGGCGCTCACCGTGGGGCAAAAAATAATAGTGATTGTTTTAGTGCTGGTTTTCCAAAAACAAAAGTTATTCGTCACACTTTTTCTTGTCCAAGAATCTTTGATTTGAGGCCAAAAAATGTCTAACTCAGTGAATGCACACGAAAACAACGGTCCTGTGTATCATGGAGAGAATGGTGTAGCTGATTCAGGCACCGGTGTACCACTGCAACACCCTGGGGTGGCATCAACACACATCCCTGTGGATGTGGGAACACACAACCCAACATGTTGATATAAGTTCTCATACCGACGGAAGTGCACACCGGTAAAACCAACACGAAGCACAGAAAACTCCAGCTCGGGAGGAAAGAAAAGTTATCTTTCATGTCATTTTTGAAATGTTACAGGCACAACAAGCGGCTATGGATCAGCTACAAAGCCATAAAAAACCCCAAGCACAGTACCGCCGAAAATGGCTCCTCGAGTCGAGCAGGCACTGGAAAGGTCGAGCAACGAAGAATCAACAGCCGAACCTGCTATTATGAAGATGCTCGAAGACCTCACAAAGAGAATTGGATCAGGCGAAAAGAAGATTGAAGCTAACGACTAAAAGGTGGAGATCTATAACTCAAGGGTTGATTCGCGCCCCCAATTCTGAAGGGTGTAGATGCAAATAAGTTCGTGCAAAAGCCATTCCCGTTAAGTGCGGCTCCGAAGCCCATCCCGAAGAAGTTCAGAATGCCCGATCTCCTGAAGTACAACGGGACCTCGGACCCCAATAAACATATTACTGCCTATACTTGTGCTGTGAAAGGAAACGACTTAAAAGATGAAAAGATTGAGTCCGTCCTGTTGAAAAATTTTGGGGAAACGCTGTCAAAAGGGGCCATGATGTGGTATCATAACCTACCCCCAAATTCAATAGATTTGTTTGCCATGTTGGTAGACTCTTTTATAAAGGAGCATGCCAGTGCCATCAAATTTGCTACAATGAAGTCCGACGTGTTCAAAATCAAACAGAGAGAAAACGAGATGCTAAGGGAATTTGTATCTCGCTTTCAAATGGAGCTAATGGAATTAACACCAGTTTCTGATGACTGGGCAGTGCAGGCCTTCACTCAGGGCTTGAACAAACGGAGCTCGATAGCTTTGAAGCAGCTAAAGTAGAACTTGATTGAATATCCTGCCGTAACTTGCACGGATGTGCACAACAGGTATCAGTCAAAGATCAGGGTCGAGGATGACCAATTGAGAGCCCCCTCGGGCTCAATATACACTAGCAGGCTCTTAGCAAAGGAATCAAGGTTTCTAGAAATAGAACCGAGGCCAAGAAAGGAAAGGTACCAACCGTACATCGAAGATCGAATAAATGCCCCGAGGCACAATATACCTTGTAACGATCAAAATATAGATCGAGGTCAGAATTCCGGGGACTCGTGAACAAAGACGGGTTTGACAGGCAAACAGGGCCGGTGGAGGCACCCCGGTTATCTTAGTACAACTTCAACATTGATGTTTGAGACATCGTATCAACCATAGGTAAAATCAAAGATACCAGATGGCCAAAATCCATACTGTCAGATCCTTTACAAAGGAACCCTAACTTGTTGTGCAAATATCACGGCACTCACGGTTATAGGACCGAGGATTGCAGACAACTCCAAGAAGAGGTAGCCCGACTGATCAGTAAAGGGTACCTTCGAGAGTTCCTCAGTGACCGAGCTAAAAGTTAATTTCGAGAAAGAGAGGAGAACATGAAAAATGAAACGGAAGAACCACAGCACATCATCCACATGATCATTGGAAGGATCGACACTCCGCAGGGACCCGTCGTTAAGCGAACGAAAATTCCATCACCTGGGAAAAGCAAACTCAGAATTACATACCCGAGGATGCTCTCACATTCAGTGAAAAGGACATCGAGACCCTGTCTCAGCCTCATAACGACGCATTGGTAATTTCTTTTCTTTTGAATAAATTGCAAATTAAACGTGTGCTCGTGGATCCAGGTAGTTCGGCCATCATAATCAGGTCAAGGGTAGTAGAACAACTCAGGCTGCTCAACCAGATTGTGCCCGCCTCTCGAGTCCTCAATGGATTCAAAATGGTGAGAGAGAAAACAAAAGGAGAGATCACCCTCCCGGTCAACATGGCAGGTACAACCCAAGACACCAAGTTTCATGTCATCTTCGATGACATGAGGTACAATGCCTTACTCGGGAGACCGTGGATACACTGTATGAAAGCAGTACCGTCAACCCTTCATCAAATGATGAAATTTACAATGGAGGGCGGAATAAAAACAGTATACGGGGAGCAGCATGCAGTAAGAGAGATGTTCACAGTGCACGATGTGGCACCAACATCGATGCCTTCTGCATCGAAGGAGCCAAAGGACAAGCAAACAGCCAAGTAGCAATCACAAACTATGTCCCCGGTTGCACCTGGATGGACGAATAAAATACTGTGCCGCGTCCTCGAAATGAGCAACGAAACATATTGAGGATCGAATGCTACCACAGTTAAGGTACAACCTTTTCCCTTTCTTATTTACGTTTTCTACTAACTCATGTGCATGTGTTCGATTGAGAGGAATCAAAGCTCTCCCCAGCTCGAAGAACTTAAGTTTTAAAGCATACGTTGCGCTCTTTTTCCCTAAGATCGGATTTTATCCCAAATGGTTTTTGCCGACGAGGTTTTTAACGAGGCAACATCCATATGCTACCTAAGGAGAACTCATCAAGTATTCGAGGCTTCTCCTTAATCAACCTCAAATACTAGGGGCATCGCCCCGGGAGATCACCTCCTCAAGGAAATTGAAATATGCCAAAAAGGGTCTCGACAGGAGAATCATGTATCGGGCCAAACGATCGAATGAACCGTGTCCGCATACAATAATTGAACCCTCGATGGTGAAAACATGTATGCTTGTACCAAGTAATCGAAGGAGTACATATAATCATCAAAATGCTTTATGTTGCAAAGAAGTTTGTTATTTTCATAAGAAACGGCTCCAGGGCCAAAAGCTATCGAACACTCGGGGACTTTCATCGACAACCAGCTCATCGAGCCACCAACCTTGAGCTCATAAGCCCTCCATGATGCAAGAAAACACAAGCCCTCCATGAGGCAATATCAAATCTGTAAGACCTCGAAGAGGCATGCTAAAAAACATAAGCCCTCCATGAGGCAACATCTCATAAGCCCTCCATGAGGCAACATCTCGTAAGCCCTCCATGAGGAAAAATCTCATAACCCTCCATGAGGCAACATCTCGTAATCCCTCCATGAGGCAACATCTCATAAGCCCTCCATGAGGCAACATCTCATAAGCCCTCCATGAGGCAACACTCGTAAGCCCTCCATGAGGCAACCTTGAGCTCGTAAGCTCTCGATGAGGAAACATCTCATAAGACCTCAATGAGGAAACACCGAATCTATGTGAACTCAACAAGGCATGCTCAAACTTGTAAGACCTTAAAAAGGCATAATCTCGATATTAAAGTCAAGGCTATATATTCGAACTTGTAAGACCCCTAAAAAAGCATACCCTCGATATAGACGCCGAGATTACCTCACTTGGAGACTAAAAGGCTACAGCGAAACATAAAGATCCTCGATCATATCAGCTCCAAACAATTCCTAAGAGCCTAAGGGCCAGCCTAAAAAGCCTCTGGGCCAATCTAAAGAGTCTTAGGGACGATCTGAAAAACCTAAGGGTCGACGAGCCCAAGTCAAAATATGACTCGAGGAATGAGCCCTAAATGGTTAGCTATCAGCTATTACCAATTTCTCATCAAGCACAAAAGCCCAAGGGTTTCATTTCGAAGTCCAAGACTAATTATCGTCATGCATCAAGATTCAGAACAAAAACAAAGACACAAACAAGTGGAAATATATACAAAGGGAAAACCAAAAGGTTTCTTTTTTATATATATATATAAAATGATACAAAGACACATTTACAATGCTCTCTGAGAGCCCTATGCAAAGAATCAAGAACTTGGTGACCTCGAGAGTAGGCCAAAATCGGGGAGTCCGATTTTAGGACCGTTGTGGCACCTCATAGCTGACCTCGAAGAGCCCGAAATGGAACTCATTGTTCGACCCCAAGGTGTATACCTCGAGGAAGATCATCAAAGGCTCATTATGCTCGACCCCGGTTCACTATAAATCGGTGACCGTCGTGGAAAGGCGGGATATTCCCAAGGGGACGTGGCTAGAGCTGACCAAGTCTGCGAGTATAGTACAAGTCCGTACCAAGCCGATAAATGGTTGTACCAGCTGTATTTCTTTGTAATAATTACACATGTACTATGTTGGGATACCCTGTCCTATATAAAGGGGATCCCTGTCATTTTTTGGGGGATGAATATCGAATACAACAAAAACATTCTCTGCCTTCTTAACATACTCAACATTTGTTCTACGTATTTATTGCCTTCCATTTATTGTGTTCATTAATTGTTCTTCATTTATCGCTCATTATTGATCATAAAGGGTTACCCTTGAGTCCCTCTGTACTGTTGTTCCTCCATCGATCGTCCTCTGTTAGGCTTCATAGCTCGACCACAAGGGCCTGCCTCGGCCAGCTCGAGACCCGTTTAGTAACAACTTGTTTTTCATAGTACTATTTCCCTTTACTCTTATCTTATTTTCTTAGCTCACACTTAGAATCTATTGCCTAACAACTAGCATAAAAATAAATCACATATTTTTAGAACCACAAAATCAAATACGATTGTCATTACCATTTTCCAGGTAAACAGTGATGGAGACACTTTTACCACTGACACAAATCAGCACACACTCGTGGCACATATTGTCACGCCCCAAAACTGAGGAACGAGACCGGCACCCAACCGGATGATCCCGGTCAAGCGGACCTGGATTGCCTTTTCTGCCCAACGCGTTACCCCATGTTTACAATATACATTATTCCACATGAATTAGCAATTTAGAGTTTAAGCATGAATCTACTACTTGAGTTCATTTCATTCTTTATCATTCAACATTTGATAATCACAAAACCTACAATAATTCTGATTCGGACCATGATTACTAGTAAACACAATTACTGCCCAAAATACATATATATACAACCCACATCATGTTTACGGAGCCTCTAAGAGTACTAAGGATTTACAGAATACTTGCTGGCAACAAGGCCCCGGCTATACCTTAGAAGACATAACATATACAAAAGAGGTGATATATATTATACATGGCCCCGAGAGGAAATGGGGCTCGCCGGATCTGCTGAAGGTATGAAGGGGAAGCACCACTATCGGCGGTCTGAGCTACCTGCTGTGGAACCATCTACATCCATATAAAAGATGTAGCACCCCCAGTAAAAGGGACGTTAGTACCGTTGAATAGTACTAGTATGTATGAACAAAGTTTATTCTAAGTAGAATCAAACAGTACACAATTAGAAAACAGTCAGGGTAACCACACAAGTACCACACAGATATACAGAAAACCACAAATGAAGATTCCACAGTTACTCATTTCAATTGCTCATCTGTTGCGGCGCGCAACCCGATCCCACCGTACATTCACATCTCACCCTTATTACCTCTCCACCCTTATTACTTCGTGTTGCGGTGCGCAACCCGATCCCACCGTACAATCACATTTCACCCTTATTACCTCTCCACCCTTATTACTTCGTGTTGCGGCGCGTAATCCGATCCCACCGTACAATCACATTTGATAGTAACAACAACCAACAATTTTATCACAGGGATCTTCATCATCAAGAACCTAAGTTCATATCAACCAACAACTATATGAAATCAAGGCACCATAATCCTTACCAAACAGTAATTTCATGCATGGTGTTGCCATCACTATTTAACTCAATTAAATTAATCCACAGTTTCTTTTCATCATTTGCCACACTCATACCTTAGCAATTAGATACATTCCCACATTCGGGTACGTTAACGTTCTTTCATTTAGTAGCACATACTGCCAAATCGACATATTTGAACATTTAACGAACCTTACACATGATAGGATAAGCACAAGAAATCACCTTTCATAATCTCAATTAGCATGGTAATCGACTTAAGAAAAATAAGAGAATGAACTCGTACATCTAGACACAGCATGACAATCAATTCACATATGCTCAAGCAAGAATTTTATACCGTGTGCTCGGACACCAACAAGGTAACTCTACAAAGATTAAAGTTAGCTATACATACCTTGAATCAGAATTCCCCTTTAATTTTTTTATCACAAATCACCGGACCATCTAGAACCGTCAATCTATTCCACAATGTGACATATTTCACTGAGAATTAGAAACCATAAACATAATTCAAACTCATTTAGGCATTTTATCGAACGATATGTGACCCCCTTAGATTACTAACCGCCATTTTTGTGAATAATTGCCCAAACTTGTTTCTCTTTACTAGATTAGAGTTTAACTTACATGCATGCGAGGTATCAGCTTTTATCTTCAAGAATCAATTTATGTGTGTGCCATTTTTAACCAAAACTTGAGAATTTGGGGAAATGAGGTGAAGACTTACCTCTTATGGTGAAGAAGATGACAATTACTCAATAATTTTCAGGCCCGAGTGATAGTGAAGAATCAATTTTTGGGTGAAGATGGAACCTTCTCTCTCAAGAACTCTCTCTTCCCTCTATCTATTTTGTTCTAAAAATGGTTAAAATGGAACGGGGTAAGTATTTTAATGAACTGGGGGTCGGGTATAAAATTATAATTTTAAGAGTCCCGAAGCAGAAATGCAGTCAGGAATGAGATTGCATTCCTGCTATACGGTCTGCATTCCTGTCGCATAAATGGCCCTCAAAATGGGCCAAAATGAAATCGGATTTCCCGGGTATGCGACCACTATGTGGTCCGCATACTTGTTATGCGATAACATAATGCGTCGCATCACCTCCTCCGCAAAAATAGAGGTGCAAGAATGCGACAACTATGCGGCCCGCATTCGTGAAATGCAATCGTATTCTAGGCCGCATAGTTGTCCTCAAAATGGACATCAAACTGTCCAAGTATGCGACCACTATGCGGTCCGCGTACCTGATCTGCGATCGCATAGTGGACTGCAGACCTGCACAAATCTGGAAAATTTTATCTTTTGAGTCCCGAGGTACTTTTTACTCAAGAAGGGCCCATTTTACGAATTTCTACAGTTGTATCAACACGGGGACCTATTTGGGCATTATTTTTACCCATGAAATTTTTACGGGTCTTTACATTCTCCCCTACTTAAAATCATTCGTCCTCGAATGAGGATCAGGGAATCACTGGAGTAGGAAAAACACAAACTAAACCAACCGCAAAATTTTCACTAACTCCGATAATTTCTGGAAATTTCGCCAGAGTTTCCTTTGAATATGGGCCTATCCACCTGTCAGAGAGCCCCCGAAATACATGTTTAACCAATTTCACACATTACCAGTCACTCCATCAATTCACATATAATTGGGTTACCTCAACAAGTCGTATGCAATCCAATTACTTCAACATGCTATACCTTTTTCAGTTAACACCACAAACTTGCATATCATTTAACTATCACATGAATTGCACATAATTTATCTTACTTCAAGGAGTTGCACATTACCCAAATAATTATAACATACACAAATATGGCACAACTTGGAAAGTTACAATGGTAGGGCTGTTAAGGGGGAAAATGGGGTGCATTTGCACAAAATTTGACACAACATATAATTGCTTAGGGATGACAATTTTCAAAACATTACCGGACTTATTCAAACAAATGGAGGTATTTCTCTTTCATTTCATTTTCCACTTCCCAGGAGGCTTCCTCGACTTGTTGACTTTGCCATAACACTTTAACAGAAGCAATCTCTTTGTTCCTTAATCTACGGACCTGCCTATCAAGAATAGCGACTGGAACCTCTTCATATGACAATCCTTCATTAATTTCAACCATCTCAACCGGCATAATGGCGAATGGATCCCCAATCACCTTCTTCAACATGGACACATGAAACACTGGGTGCACTAATGACATTTCAGGGCGCAATTCCAGTCTATACGCCACCTGTCCTACCCTTTGAATGATCCGATACGGCCCGAAATAACCAGGGCTCAATTTCCTTTTCTTCCCAAACCGCATTACTCCCTTCATGGGGGATATCTTCAAGAACACCCAATCATCTACTTGAAACTCCAAATCCCTACGACGAACGTCCTCATAGGATTTCTGGCGACTCTGAGCAGTTTTCATCCTCTCTTGAATGACTCTAACTTTTTCCATAGCCTGCTGCATGAGATCCGGCCCTAGCAATTCTTCTTCACCAACTTCAAACCATCCAATCGGAGACCTACGCCTCCTTCCGTACAATGCCTCAAATCGGGCCATCTGAATACTAGCGTGGAGGCTGTTGTTGTAAGCAATCTCTATAAGCGGCAAATGATCATCCTAGCTACCCTTGGAATCTTAAACACAAACTCTTAAAATATCTTCGAGCATTTGAATAGTCCACTCCGCTTGACCGTCCGTCTATGGGTGGAAAGCGGTGCTGAGATTTACTTGTGTATACAAACCTTGCTAAAATTTCCTCCAAAAGTTAGCTGTGAACTGGGCCCCTCGATCCGAGATAATAGAAGCTGGAGTGCCATGGAGCCTGACTATTTCCTTGATATACAACTGAGCGTACTGTTCTGCAGTATCGGTGGACTTGACTAGCAAGAAGTGAGATGATTTCGTGAGTCGATCATCTATCACCCAAATTGAGTTGAACTTGCGCTGAGTGCAGGGTAACCCTACAACAAAGTCCATATTGATAATCTCCCATTTCCACATTGGTACTTCCATAAGCTGCGTCAACCCACCGGGTCTCTGATGCTCGACCTTCACCTGCTGACAATTTGGACACCTAGCCACAAAGTCCGCCGCACCCCTCTTCATACCATTCCACCAATAAATCTCTTTGAGATCATGATACATCTTCGTAGAACCTGGGTGTACTGAATACCTGGAATTGTGAGCCTCTGCCATTACCCTTTCCCGAAGATCATCCACGTCCGGAACAAATAGTCTCCCTTGGCACCGCAAAACACCATCATCATTGCCGAGTGAAAATGTTGTAGTCTTGTGATTCAGAATTGCTTCCCTCAACTGTGCCAAAGTTGGATCCCTGAATTGTTTTCCCTTGACTTACGCTACAAGCAAAGATTCCACTCTGTTACGCACCACGACATTCCCTTCATCTGAGGCCGAAAGACATACTCCCAGACTGGCCAACTGATAAACCTCTCGAGCCAAAGGCCTCTTACCTGCTTCCAAATGAGCCAAGATACCCATGGATTTCCGACTAAGAGCGTCGGCTACCACATTCGCCTTTCCTGGATGGTACAAAATATTCATATCATAATCCTTGAGCAATTCTAACCACCTCCGCTGCCTTAAGTTCAACTCCTTTTGTTTGAATAAATACTGAAGACTCTTGTGGTATGAGAACACGTCCACATGGACCCCATAAAGATAATACCGCCAGATTTTTAGTGCAAACACAACCGCTGCGAGCTCCAAATCATGCGTCGGATAATTCTTCTCGTGATTCTTGAGTTGCCTTGAAGCATACGCTATAAACTTCCCGCACTGCATCAACACACACCCCAAACCAACCCTTGAAGCATCACAATAAACCACAAATCCCTCGGTACCCTCTGGCAAGGTCAACACCGGCGCCGAGGTCAATCTTAGTTTCAATTTCTTAAAACTCTTTTCATTGGGATTGGACCATTGACTAGTGGGGAGGCAAGAGTAGAGAATCCCTCCACAATCTTCGATAATACCCAGCTAGACCCAAGAAACTGCGAATCTATGTGGGGGTCGTCGGTCTAGGCCAATCCTTTACTGCTGTGATCTTTTGGGGATCAACCAGAATCCCTTCCCTAGAAACAACATGGCCCAAAAAGATGATTGATTCTAGCCAAAATTCACACTTTGAAAACTTCGCATACAACTAGTGCTGGTGAAGAGTCTGCAGAACTGCCCTGAGGTGATTAGCATGACTTTCCTGAATTCGCGAATAAATAAGGATGTCGTCAATGAAGACGATCACAAAGGAGTCAAGAAACGATTTGAAAACCCGATTCGTAAGGTCCATAAAAGCTACTGGGGCATTGGTTATGTCATGACCCAAACTGGAGGATCATGAGTAGTACCCGGGCCATACTTGCCGAGCACCAACATACATTTTATCTAATCTTCTTATTATCTTTAAGGGCTGACGAGATCAATATAAGTGGTAGATATGGATTATGAACACCAAACAATGATAGATAATGGAATGAACATGGATAACATGGGTTAACAAGACTGCCAAGAAACTACATATAAGTTAGGAGCTACCACGCTTCCATGAAACACTATACAACAAAAATCATTCGACAAGGCATACCAAACTATATATAAGCCGACACTTGTCTATGAGCCTCTAAAGGAGCATAAGTAATGCAACATAGTCGAAATAGGGCCCCGACATACCCATAATATTTATAACCAAAAATGCATACCAAGACCATGGCAAGTCCGGAGAAGGGATCTCGCATATAACCGCTTAACTGAAAAGCCTACTGTGGTGGGGGAACTACGTCTACCTGTCTATCAGGACCTACAACACGACATGCAGCGTCCACAAATAAAAAGGACGTCAGTACGATAATGTACTGAGTATGTAAGGCAGGTCAAAATAAATATGAACAATAATGTAAAGAGAGGTAGAGAAGATACAACCTGTAACATCTGAGTGCTTCTAAGAGACAGTAACATGAAATTCATGATACATATACACTCATAATCTTTTAAAAACATCCGCCTCTGTGGGCATAATCATATCGTATCAACATCCGCCTCTGTGGGCATCATCATTATCATATCATACCTGGCCTCAAAGAGGACTCGATAAACCCAACTGATCAGTGTTTGCACAATAGGTGCCATACCCGGCCGACTAAATAGATACATATATATAATGCATGTAGGACTCATTGGAATCATGTTCTGAACATTTCGGAGTGACGTAAGGTCGATATTCTCCGTACACATCATTAGGGCTAACTCTTCATCAAGAATATTGTAAGAATCAGGACGTACCAACAACATTGATAACATAAGAATAAGAGGATCAACCTCAACATCAATTGTTCCATAAGAAGGGAAACAATGCAAGTACTACTAGCGTCTAAGAGTAGAGTATCCTTGGAAGCTCGTTCATTGCATTATGTACAATCGAAGTCGTGCAAAAGAAGAAAAGGGATAGCCTCATATACCTTGTATATACTGCCCCAATCTCAAGCTATGCAATTGTCACGACTCCTTAGTCTACAATAAGAGAAACGACACTATCATTATCATTAAAGCGTCATAACTATTGTATATCGACCACAACCTATTTTACAATGAAACGGACAGAACCTCCCCTATATATATGACTTCACACAAGTCAAAACAATCACCAAACATCCCAAATAACATCAATAATAATCAAATTGAGCCTCCCAAAATAGTCCACACACAACCTAATAACTTCATACATAAGACGACCACCGTAGTCGTGTCAAACGGCCCGGAAATGTTACGACGAACGACCATCCCACAACCCTACATTTATATGGTGTTTCTCCATACCCTTACTCATACAAAACTCCACAATACAGTAGTAAAACACACATCCCAACAGCAACACAAAACAGTCCGCAAAACATTCCGCTACAAGTGAATAACTCGAACTCACGGCTTCCGATCACCGTCCAGTGAGTTCTTACAAGTATAAAACGAATTACCATGAATTTACAGCACAAAAAATGGATGAAAGAGAGAAGTAAAATCACCTTACTTTCTGGATAACTCGGCCCTTATCTTGATTCTTCAAACTCTAGGGTTTACCCCCAATTTGAACTTGAAAGAGAGAGAAAATCAATTAGGGATTGTGGATAAATTTTGGGAGGAAGTTTGCAGGGGTTTAGGTCTGGTTATTTGTGAAATATAATGAGGGATATATTTCAGGAGATAAGCTTTTTAATGGGCTCTTTGGATGACCCGAAATTGCCTCTTTTTGGGCTATCATTTAACCAAGTAGGTGACCCACCTACTTGTCACCTAGCAGCTTGTGCAGTCTCGCACAAATGTCTATATCTCTCTACTCCAATGTCGTATTGATAAGCGGTTTAATGCATTGGAAACTAGACTCATAGATATTCAATTTTCTGGATAGATCATCCTTTAATTCCAAGTAGATTGGGTGAAAATCTTAATAACATTTGACCTAAAGTTTAAGTAAAACTATGAACCTAAGTTGCGACAACTCTTGTCAACTTTTTCTTCATAACTCGTTTGACTTCATGACTATGATACGGATATTATATGATTCAAATACCTTAAAACATGACTTCTTGAGAATGTCAAGCACCCCTAGGTTTACCCAAAAATACGAGTTACAACATCCTTGATTCGTTTAACTTCTAATATATGTTAATCACTCTTATACACTCTTGTATCATTTAAGATCAATATGATTAACTTCTTATCATCTCAAAGACAATATCTTCTCACGTTTACGTCGATTAACTTATGTCATGACCAACGTACGTGAATATGGGTTGTAACATGTTAGCTCAAAAGACATTACCAGAAATTCGAATTGCCCATAACGGGTCCTGAAGGCGGTCTTAGGAATATCCTGCTCCCTGATCTTTAACTGGTGATACACGGACCGTAAATCAATCTTTGAGAAGAACCTAGCACCTTGGTACTGGTCGAACAACTCATCTATCCGAGGCAATGGATATTTGTTTTTGATAGTGACCTTGTTGAGCTGCTGATAATCAATACACATCCGGAGCGATCCATCCTTCTTCCTGACAAAAAGAACCGGTGCGCCCCAAGGAGACACACTTACCGAATGAAACCCTCTTCCAATAGATCTTTCAATTGTTCTTTTAACTCTCTCAATTCTGTTGGCGCCATTCTGTAGGGTGGAATAGATATTGGCTGCGTGTCTGGAAATACATCAATCCTGAATTCAATCTGTGAATCTGGCGAAACTCCAGGAAGCTCATCCATAAATACCTCTAGATACTCATTCACAACCGGCACGGACTCGGGAGAATGCACCTCTAAAGTGGTGTCGGCAACCCGAACCAAATGGTAGATACACCCCTTCCTGATTATTTTTGAGGCCTTGAGGTAAGAATAAACCTACCCCTCGGCAAAACATCATTCCCCTTCCATTCAATAACTGGTTTGTTAGGAAACTCGAGCCTCATAATTCTAGTTCGGAAATCGAGTTTAGCAAAGCACGAGTAGAGCCAATCCATTCCCATGATAACATCAAAATCCAACATTCCTAGCTCAATAAGATCGGTCGTGGTATCCCGACAACACACCGTGACAACACAATTCCTATAGACTCGCGCTGCCATAATAGAATCACCAACCGGAGTCAACACAGAGAACGACTCATAAAGTTGTTCGGGTTCTATCCCAAAACTTGAAGCAATAAATGGAGAAACATATGACAAGGAAGATCCGGGATCAATAAAAGTATAAACATCATGCATTTGGACAGTCAGAATACCTGTGATGACATCTGGGGAAGCCTCCGCACTCTGGAGACCACTCAAAGCATAGAACTGACTGGGTCCCCCTCGACCCTGTGCTCCACCCCTAGCTGCACCGCGCCCTGCTGGAGCTGGAAGGCGTGCTGAAGATGTAGCAGCTAAAGAGCTGGATGGCTGAGCAGTGCCCCTACCCGCGCCCTGACTGGGTGCGTGGCAGTCTCGCTAGATACGGCCTCTCTCTCCACATCTATAGAACACCGGTATATCCAAGTAACAAGGCTCGGAATTAAACCTCCCACACTTGGGGCATGGGGCCCTCCGCTGCTACTGGAACCTTCCACCTAAATGACCTGACTGATGGAACCTTCTGCTATCTGAACCCTGTCCAAAGCGACCTCCCTAATGATAACTGTGCCCTGATGGCGGGGCACTGGACGAGGACTGAGCATAGGACTGGGATGGCCCTGATGACCCTCTCCCAATGACTATTCTCCCCCTGCAACTGAACTCCCAGGGTTGCCCGCTGACCCGGCCCTACTACCACTCCCTCTCTCTATCGTTATCTTCAACTTTCGCGCCTCTGTAGCCTGGGAGAATCCCACGATCTTCCCATAATTCATATCCAAATGCAAGGCAGCTGTAGCAGCATCATTAACAACCAAGGGACCAAGGCCCTGAACAAACCGTCAAACTCTGTCCACCATAGTCGGCATCATGTGGATGGCATATTTGGACAGGCGCACGAACTCCATGTGGTACTCCCACACACTCATGTTTCCCTGCTTAAGGACCTCAAACTCCGCAGCACGGGCTGCCATAGTCTCGGCAGGAAAGAAATGATCCATGAAGGCATCAACAAACTCATCCCACTTCACCGGAGGGCTCTCCTCCCACATCTCAAACCACGAATACGCCGCTCCCTTTAACTGATAGGAAGCCAACTGAACCCCCTATGTCTTTGTAGCCTTCATAACCCGGAGTTTCTTGTACATTTCATCTATAAAGTCCTGAGGATCTGCCTCTGGGTCGGTGCCTGTGAACACTGGAGGGGCTAACCGCAGAAACTGGTTGACTCTGGAACCTAAAGAATCTCCTTGCTCGCTAGAGGTCGCTGGGGCAACATGAGATCTTTGGGTCTAGGAGGCCACTAGCTGAGTCAACATCTGAATAGCTCCACTGAGGTCCCCATCATAAATACCGGGACCGGGAGCTGGGACTGAGGAAGGATCAGGAACATCAGCGGGAGAGATTTTAGCACCCTCCGCTGGAGCAGGAACAGGAATAGTCTGGCCTGGAGTGAATGAGTCGGGCTGGATTGTGGCCGGGGAATCATTCACACCCGCACCACCAGCTGGAGAATTTTTGGCCCCTCCTAGGGTGGCATTGGCCTCTGGGCCGAGTCGAGCTCTCTTCTTGGGTGCCATTTACTGAAAATTGGGACAATTCATGAGTTAGATAAAGATGTTCTCACCTTCCACTTCATCGCACGATACATAGTAACAATGAAAGGATATTTTCCTAAATGTCCATGCAACCCCCTAATTATAGATGTGGTCGACAACACACCGATAAGAAGGGCTCTACTAGCCATGCCTCCGAGACATCCTAGGACACTTTTAAAACCTTAGGCTCTAATACCAAGTTTGTCACGCCCCAAAACAAAGGAACGAGATCGGCGCCCAACCGGATGAGCCCGGTCAAGCGGACCTGGATTGACTTTCCTGCCCAATGCGTTACCCCGTGTTTAAAATATACATTATTCCACATGAATTAGCAATTTAGAGTTTAAGCATGAATCTACTACTTGAGTTCATTCATCATTTATCATTCAACATTTGACAATCACAAAACCTACAATAATTCTGATTCAGACCATGATTACTAGTAAACACAATTACTGCCCAAAATACATATATGTATAACCCACATCATGTCTACAGAGCCTCTAAGAGTACTAAGGGTTTACATAATACTTTCCGGCAACAAAGCCCCTACTATACCTTAGAAGACATAATATATGCAAAAGAGGTTATATAGACTACACACGGCCCCGAGAGGAAATGGGGCTCACTGGATCTGCTGAAGGTATGAAGGGGAAGCACCACTATCGGCGGTCTGAGCTACTTGCTGTGGAAAAACCTACATCCATATAAAAGATGTAGCTCCCTCGGCAAAAGGGACGTTAGTGCCATTTAATAGTACTAGTATGTATGAACAAAGTTTATTCTAAGTAGAATTAAACATTACACAATTAGAAAACAGTCAGGGTAACCACACAAGTACCACACAGATATACAGAAAATCACAAATGAAGATTCCACAGCTACTCATTTCAATTGCTCATCTGTTGCGGCGCGCAACCCGATCCCACCGTACATTCACATCTCACCCTTATTGCCTCTCCACCCTTATTACTTCGTGTTGTGGTGCGCAACCCGATCCCACCGTACAATCACATTTCACCCTTATTACTTCGTGTTGCAGTGCGCAACCCGATCCCACCGTACAATCACATTTGATAGTAACAACAACCAACAATTTTATCACAGGGATATTCATCTTCAAGAACATAAGTTCATATCAACTAACAACTATATGAAATCAAGGAACCATAATCCTTACCAAACAGTAATTTCATGCATGGTGTTTCCATCACTATTTAACTCAATTAAATTAATCCACAGTTTCTTTTTATCATTTGCCACACTCATACCTTAGCAATTAGATACATTCCCACATTAGGGTACGTTAACCTTATTTCATTTAGTAGCACATACTGCCATATCGACATATTTGAACATTTAACGAACCTTACACATGATACGATAAGCACAAGAAATCACCCTTCATAATCTCAATCAGCATGGTAGTCGACTTAAGAAAAATCAGAGAATGAACTCGTACATCTCGACACATCAGGACAATCAATTCACATATGCTCAACCAAGAATTTCATACCGTGTTCTCGGACACCAACAAGGTAACTCTACAAAGATTAAAGTTAGCATACATACCTTGAATTGGTATTCCCCTTTAATTTTTTTCTATCAAAAATCACCGGACCGTCTAGCACCGTCAATCTATTCCATAATGTGGAATATTTCACTTAGAATTAGGAACCATAAACATATTTCAAACTCATTTAGCATTTTATTGAACGCTATGTGAACCCCTTAGATTACTCACCCCATTTTTTGTGAATAATTGCCCAAACTCGTTTCCTTTTACTAGATTAGGGAGTTTAACTTACATGCATGCGAGGTAATCAAGAATCAATTTATGGGTGTGCCATTTTTAACCAAAACCTAAGAATTTGGGGAAATAGGGTGACGACTTACCTCTTATGGTAAAGAAGATGAAAATTACTCAATAACTTCCAGGCCCGAGTGATAGTGAAGAATCAATTTCTGGGTAAAGATGGAACCTTCTCTCTCAAGAACTCTCTCTTCCCTCTCTCTATTTTGTTCAGAAAATGGTTAAAATAGAAGGGGGTAAGTGTTTTATTGAACTGGGGGTCGGGTATAAAATTAGAATTTTAAGAGTCCCGAAGCAGAAATGCGGTCAGGAATGCGATCGCATTCCTACTATACGGTCCGCATCCCTGTTGCATAAATGGCCCTCAAAATGGCCAAAAGGAAACCGGATTTCCCAGGTATGCGACCACTATGCGGTTCGTATACCTGTTATGCGATCACATAGTGCGTCGCATAACCTCCTCCGCAAAAATGGAGGTGCAAGAATGCGACAACTATGCAGCCCACATTCGTGAAATGCGATCGCATTCTAGCCGCATAGTTGTCCTCAAAATGGACAGCAAACTGTCCAAGTATGCGACCACTATGCGGTCCGCATACCTGATCTACGATCGCATAGTGGACCGCAAACCTGCGCAAATCTGAAAATTTTATCTTTTGAGTCCCGGTGTACTTTTTACTAAGAAGGGTCCGTTTTAAGAATTTCTAAAGTTATATGTTCCTCATGTATATTCCGTTTCTGAATCTACCTTTATATCGTCTGTCACAGTCAGGGTGCCTTATGAGATTGACCAATACACTAAGATGGAGAGGGAATCTAGGCGTAAGGAAAGGAGTCAGTGTTTGAGCAGTTACAGATCTTGAGAAAACAAATGAAGAACCTCCAAGTCTGCTCAGGGAAGTGAAAGTATACACTATGAGGATATGTGTATCCATATGGATGTGGATATGCATGTAGGGTATATGCCTGCAAAGTTTGATATCATCGATGGGACAGGTGATCCCCACGCACATTTGAGGGCATATTTTAACAAGTTAGTTGGAGTGGGAAGGGACGAGAAACTAAGAATGAAGTTGTTCATAAGGATCCTGATGGGAGAAGCACGTACCTGGTATACTCGACAAGATCCACAAAGCTGGAGAACTTGGAAAGATATGGCGAAAGATTTTATGAATCGTTTTAGATTCAATACGAAGATCTTTCCCGAGAGGTTCGCACTGGTAAAACTTCAGTAAAAGCCATCTGAGTCTATCCAAGAATATACACGTCGGTGGAGGTCAGAAACCGCCTGAGCACAACCTCCATTGGACGATAGTGAATTAACCAAGTATTTCATCAGGGCCAAGAAAGGGATATACTTTGAAAAAATGATGGGAATAATGGGACAAAAATTCCTTGAACTAGTCAAGATGGGAGATTTATTAGAAGAAGGCATAAAATCTAGTAAAGTACAATCCATGGATGCACTACAAGCGGCCAACAAGGCAATCCAATCAGGGTCAATAGTAGCAGAAAGAAAAAAAAGTGTCAGCAGTCGTCCCCTACTATCAACCCAACCCATATCATGGAAACACTTCCTACTCCCCAAACAACCATTCATTACCACCCGCTTAGACTCATGTCTGTAACACCCAGCCATATTACCACCGAACCTCAATACAACCCTCCTCAAGCCCATAACAACCCGAACCCACAATGACCATATGCTCATGTCCAAACCACTACCCACCAGAACTGACCCACTTATGCACCACGCCCCTGTCCTAATTTTGTAGAGAGGGGTCCCAGAAATTATACCCTGATTGCTAAGACTCTAGCCCAATTGTTTGAGAGATAGAGAAGAGCAGGATTGATACATATAGTGGATGGAAAGGTTCCTCAGTTTCCCTCTAAGTATTTTGATGAAACTAAAATTTATGTGTACAATTCAAATGTGCCTGGGCATGATACTGAATATTGCTTTAAGTTGAAAAATGAAATTGAAACAGTGATCAAGAATGGAGCCATTTAGTGCACTCCGGCTCCACCCAATATGAATCACAATCCACTGCCAAATAACTTAAACCAGGGGGTCAACATGATCACATTGGACGAAGAATATGATTTGAAAGGAACGATTATGACAATAAAAATGCAGAGGTTGTAAGGATCACGCCTCAAAGGACTCCAATGATCACGGTGCAAGTGAGACATGCAGTGATGGTTCAAAATTATCAGCCATTGTCACGCCCCAAACTCAGGGAGCGCGATTGCCGCTCAACCGAGATGACCCGACCGAGCAAGCTTGAACAATACCTTCTACCCGAACATACTCAAGAATAACAATAATATCCAACTCATTAATTAAGCAGTGTGGAGGATCAAGTAAACAACAACTCAAATTTGTTATAAGTAATTTCATCATTTATATGTTTTAAAATACATATTCTTTCATAGTTTGACGTGGAAAGTGTGATACAATTACAACATTTACCAATTTGACTTTCCCCATACCAACATACCACCCACGCTATGTCTACGGAGCCTCTATTAGATAAAAAAGAGTATAATGATAGTGTCGGAAACAAGGCCCCCGATATACCTCAAACACCATACGCAAAGAACAAAATATACATGACCCCAAAAGGAAGTGGGGCTCATAAAGTTTTCTTGGAAGATGGTGTACTGCTATCACTGATCAATGCCTCCTACTGCAGAATCGCCTGCATCTATTGACGATGAAGCGCCCCCGGCAAAAGGGACGTTAGTACATGTGGAATATTAATAGTATGTAAATAAGTAAACACCCTATTAATAGAATAAGTAATAATACAAGGAGGAACCAACATGAAATCAATAGAAGCCTCAAACAATACAAAGACATCAAGTTAAGAACCACATAAGTTTTCAAGTAAATTTCCATGTTCTTAGGTTGGGAAATCTTTAGTTTCGATATACCATCATTCACAATACCATCGTGATTTTACACGGAGTCTGATCACGACCCGATCAGCTAGGTCGTCTCATTTGAGACATCAACCACAATCACAGTTCCAGCACAATCACCACCATGTGTGCGACATGGCTTCCGATCACGATCCGGTCGGCTAGGTCGTCTCACCCCGAGACATCATCCTTTTCTATCAACCATCTCATCTCATACTCATTTCACATCTTTTCAATTCAATGGCACTAGTGGCCACAATTAAAATATCATTCTTGGCACTTGGCTGTATCCCATATTTCATTATCACCCTTTTCACTTTCAAACATCATCATCACTATCAACAACAAGGCTTTTCAATTCAAGACTTTAAGTACACATGTTGAGAAAATAAGAGTCTTAGACACAGAGATTTTTTCACATAATTTGGCATAATAACCTTCATTCAAGCTTTACTTGAAGTCGTAATTCTCTTAACACATAGCCCATACTTTTAACACATTCTCAAATGATAGCATAGCATGATAAAAGCATTTGGAACACACATTGAACATATAACTTTCAAAACAAGTTTATTCGGAATAGCCAATTTCATAATGACCAACTCGGGTCTTACATAACTTACATGAAGACCGTGGGTTCAATTCTAAGAAAGGAGTTTTGCCAACTTACCTCAATTGAGCTTCCTTAAACTCTAAAATATCCCGGAATTCTTAGCAACTTCAATCTATTTTAGAAATATAACAAGTTGAACAAAAACTAGGAAGATGATCACGAGTATAGCTCATTTGAGCATTTTATCAAAAATAGGTGTGCATTAAGGTTTTAAGGCCCTTTTATGGAAGATTCCATCATCCCACAACCCATTATTTACCATTTTTGGCTCACAATCTTCATACACCCTGTCATAACACATGCATGCAAAATAAACAACTCACATACCCAAGAATTCTCTTGCTAATTACCCATTTTTAGTTAGATTTCGAAATTAAGGCTAGGGTGTGGGATATTACCTCTAGGATGAAGACCTAGTGAGTTTTCCTTATTAATCTTCAAAGGTTTGATCAAGAATTGAAGGAAAATTTGTTGAAGATCACTCTCTACTCTAGGGCACTCTCGCACTCTCCAAATATCAGGATTTAGCTCAAACATGGTCCATTGCGTCTATTTAATTGAAGTAGGGTCAGGTTATAAAAAACCCAGAAATGAAGCTTCGAAATAGGATCTACATTCGCATATGAGACCGCATAATGCTTCTGCGGTTCGTGAAATGGGCCGCGAAATGGCCCCTCCGGCGCTAGGATGGTCTGCCCCACTTTGCGGCCTGTGAAATCATTTTCCGGTCATATAATGGGCCGCAAAATGATATCCAAAAATAGAGAAAATGACTTCCTCACTCTGCGGCTGCATAATGGGCCGCAGAAATGCCCTTTTTCTGCCAAACATTTCCTTCAACTCAATTTCCATACCACACACCAATAGTCCTAAATTTGACTAACTCCATAAATTTCCAAATATTTCACCAGAATTTCCCCTGTAACTGGGCCTATCCACCTGCCAGAGAACCCCAGAAACATATCCTAACAACATATACATAATCCAATGACATAACATAACACCAAACAACACCAACTGTGGAATCATAAGCAATATATAACCAGAAAGGAGCACCTTTACATCAATTGAATAAGTGATACAAAAATTCATAGGTGACAGTCTCATAAAAAAGATTACATAGCTATTCAAACAAGTAAGGATACTTCTTCTTCATCTCTTCTTCGGCCTCCCAAGTAGCCTCTTCAACCTGTTGGTTTCTCCATAACACCTTCACGGGGGGAATTTTTGTATTCCTCAACTTTCGGACTTGCCTATCAAGGATGGAAACTAGAATTTCTTCATATGACAGTTCTTCATTAGCCTCAATTGTCTCAATTGGTATGATAAGTGATGGATATCCGACTACTTTCTTCAACATAGACGCATAAAATATCGGGTGTACTAATGACATCTCAGTTGGTAGCTCAAGCTTGTACTCCACCTCACTAATCCTTTGAATGATTATGTACGGTCCCATATACCTCGGACTCAATTTACCTTGCTTTCCAAACCGCATTATACCCTTCATGGGGAAATCTTCAAGAATACCCAATTATCTTCTTTGAACTCCAATTCTCTGCGACGAACGTCCGAGTAGGACTTTCGACAACTCTGGGTCGTTTTCAACTGCTCTTTAATGATCTTAACCTTTTCCATAGCCTGAGCACGATGTCTGGTCCTATCAACTCAACTTCCCTAATCTCGAACCACCAAATGGGAGATCTACATCTCCTATCATATAACGCCTCAAATGGTGTCATATGAATACTAGCATGATAGATGTTGTAAGCAAATTCTATGAGTGGTAGATGATTATCCCAACTACCCTTGAAGTCAAGAACACAAGCACATAACATATCCTCAAGTGTCTGAATAGTCCTCTCTACTTTCCCGTCGGTCTGTGGATGAAAAGTTGTACTAAGATTCACCTAAGTACCCAATCCTTGCTGAAATTTCTTCCAAAGGTTAGATGTGAACTGAGCTCCTCAATCAGAAATGATAGAAATTGGAGTGCCATGCAACCTGACTATTTTCTTGATATACAACTGAGCATATTGTTGCGTTGTGTCAGTAGATTTAACAGGCAAGAAGTGTGCTGATTTTGTGAGTCGATCCACAATCACCCAAACTGAGTCGAACTTGCGCGGAGTGCACGGTAGTCCTACCACAAAGTCCATATTAATCATTTCCCACTTCCAAATTGGAATTTCTATGTTCTTTGCTAACTCACCAAGCCGTTGGTGTTCGATAATTACTTGTTGACAACTCGGACACCTTGCCACAAAGTCTGCCACATTGCTTTTCATTTCATTCCACAAATAGACTTCCTTGAGATCATGATACATCTTTGTAGAGCCTGGGTGTACGGAATACCTTGAAGTATGAGCCTCAATCATGATCCTTTCACGGAGACCATCTACATTTGGCGCACATAGCCTCCCTTGGTACCTTAGTGTACCATCATCCATGCCAAGAGAAAAATCCATAGTTTTACGTTTATGAAACCCCTCCTTCAGTTGTACCAACAATGGATCGTCGTATTGCTTCTCTTTGACTTCCACAACAAGCAATGATTAAGCCCTATTTTGTACAATTACCCCTCCTTCACTAGAGTCTGCAAGATGAACTCCCAAACTAGCTAACTGGTGAACTTCTCTGGCCAACGACCTCTGATATACCTCCAAGTGAGCCAAACTACCCATAGATTTCCGGCTAAGAGCATCTACCACAATATTAGCCTTCCCCGGATAATATAGAATATCGATGTTGTAATCTTTGAGTAACTCAAGCCATCTTCTCTGCCTCAGATTCAACTCCTTTTGTTTGAAAATATATTGAAGTCTTTTGTTGTCCGTGAATACATCCACATGGACCCCATATAATAAAGACGCCAAATGTTCAATGCAAAAACCATCTTCGCAAGTTCTAAATCATGTGCTGGATAATTCTTTTCATGATTCTTGAATTTCCTAGAAGCATAAGATATAACCTTACCATGTTGCATTAATACACACCCAATCCCGATCCTTGAAGCATCACAATATATCACAAACCCATTTGTACCCTCAGGTAGGGTCAACGCTCATGCCGTAGGCAATCTTGATTTCAACTCCTGGAAGCTCCTTTCACAAGCATCAGACCATTGAAACTTAATGGCTTTTTGCATCAACTTAGTCAATGGAGAGGAAAGAGTAGAGAACCCTTCCACAAACTTTCTATAATACCCCGCTAATCCCAAGAAACTACGAATCTCTGTTGGAGTTGTAGGTCTAGGGAAATTCTCCACAGCTTCAATCTTCTATGGATCAACCTTAATTCCTTCTCTGGAGACGACATGACACAAGAATGTGATAGGTTTAAGCCAAAATTCACATTTTGAAAATTTCACGTACAATTGGTGCTGATGAATAGTCTGCAGAACTGCCCTGAGATGATCAGCGTGTTCCTCTCTACTTCATGAATATACAACAATATATTCAATGAACATTATCACAAAGGAGTCAAGAAAAGGCTTGAAAACCCGATTCATAAGATCCATGAAAGCTGTCGGGGCATTTGTTAGCCCAAAAGACATTACTAGAAATTCGAAGTGCCTGTATCGGGTCCTGAAAGCTATTTTCAGAATATCATGTTCCCTGATCTTCAATTGGTGATACCCGGACCATAAATCAATATTGGAGAAATACCTAACACCCTTTAACTAATCAAACAAATCATCTATTCTTGGTAATGGGTACTTGTTTTTTTATTGTGACTTTGTTGAGCTGCTGGTAGTCAATACACATCCTTAGTGACCTATCTTATTTCATACAAAATGAATAGGTGCGCCCCAAGGTGAAATAGATATAGGTTGAATGCAGGCATCACATCAATCCCAAAATCAATCAATCTCCCTATCTGGCGGAATCCCAGGGATCTCATCAGGAAAGACCTCCGGAAATTCATTCACAACTGGCACAGACTCGAGTATAGGTGCCTCGGCATCGGTGTCCATGACCCGGACCAAATTATAGATACACCCCTTTTTAATCATCTTCGTGTCCTTAAGGTAAGAAATAAACTTACCTTTTGGCATCACATTATCCCCCTTCCATTCAAGAACTGGTTTATTTGGAAATTTAAACCTCACAGATCTAGTTCGGCAATTGAGCTTGGCAAAACATGAATAAAGCAATCCATTCCCATTATTACATCAAAATCAACCATCCCCAATTCAATGATATCGTCCATAGTGTCTCGACCACGTACCATGACAACACAACCTCTATAAACTCGTGCGGCCACAATAGACTCGCCAACCGGAGTAGATGCAGAGAACGACTCATAAAGTTCTTTTGATTCTATCAAAAATTCCATAGCAACATAAGGAGTAACGTAGTACAAGGTGGAACTGGGATCAATAAGAGCATACACATCATGAGATTGGATAGTCAATATACTTGTGATAACTTCTGGAGAAGCCTCTATACTCTGGCGACCACTCATAGCATAGAAACGATTGGGTCCTCCCGAACTCTGCGCACTACCCCTAGCTTCACCACTCCCTACGGGTCCTAGAGTGCCTCGAGCTGCAAGGGGCTGTTAAGGATGTAGTAGCTGCAGCACTAGATGGTTGTGATGTACCCCTGCCTGCACCCTGGCGGGACGAACGGCGCTCTCTCTTAATATGACCCCACAATCTGCAACCGTAGCATTTGGGTAGGTCCATGTAGCATATCCTCAAGTTCATCTTCCCACACCTAGTGCATGGGGGCCTTCACTGTTGTTGGAACCTCCCTTCTGACTGGCTCTACTAGTGGGGTCCCATGTTACCCTCACTGTCCCTGAAATGACTGCCCTACTGCTGACTGGGCCCGTATGGCGGTGCACTGGCTGACAACTGAGCAAAAGACTGGGATGGCCCTGATGACCCTGCCCTAAATGCTGACCTGCCACCACTAAATTAATATCCAAGGTTGCCCGCGGACCGGGACTCACTGCTACTCTCTTGCTCCATTTTGTTCTTCATTTTACAGTTTTCTGTAGCTTGAGTAAATGCCACCATCTTCCCATAGTTCATGTCAGAATTTAAGGCAGCTGTAGCCGCTTCATTGATAACCAAGGGGATAAGGCCCTGCACAAACTGATGCACTCTAGCCTCCATAGTAGGCAACATGTGAATAGCATACTTGGACAAGCGCGCAAACTCCATGTGGTACTACCACATACTCTTTCTCCCCTGTTTAAGGTTCTCAAATTATGCGGCATGGGCTGCCCTAGTCTCGGCAGGCAAGAAATGACCCATGAAGGCATCAACAAACTCACTCTACCTCGCTGGAGGGCTCCCCTACTCACGGGAGTCCTCCCACAACTCAAACCAAGAATAGGCCATCCCTTTCAGGCGGTAGGTGGCCAACTCCACTCCCTTTGTCTCAGTAGCGCGCATAACTCGGAGAGTCTTGTGAATCTCTTCAATGAATTCCTGGGATACCTCCTCGAGATTAGCACCCCTGAACACTAGAGGATATAACTGAAGAAACCTTCTCACCCTGGAAGCAGTAGAATCCCCTTTTTATCTAGAAGAAGTTGTTGCAACATTTGATCTATGGGCCTAGGAAGCCACTATTTGTGTTAACATTTGTATGGCTCCCCTAAGATCCCCGTCAGAAATACCGAAACCGGAAGCTGGGGCTGGATGTGGAATTGGAATATCAGTTGGAGGAACCGTTGGTACCTTAGTGTACCATCATCCATGCCAAGAGAAAAAACCATAGTTTTATCTTTATGAATCTCCTTCTTCAGTTGTACCAACAATGGATCATCGTATTTCTTCTCTTTGACTTCCACAACAAGCAATGATTTAGCCCTATTTTGTACAATTACCCCTCCTTCACTAGAGTCTGCAAGACGAACTCCTAAACTAGCTAACTAGTGAACTACCCTAGCCAACAGCCTCTGATATACCTCCAAGGGAGCCAAACTGCCCATAGATTTCTAGCTAAGAGCATCTGCCACAACTTAGCCTTCCCCGGATGATATAGAATGTCGATGTCGTAATCTTTGAGTAACTCAAGCCATCTTCTATGCCTGAGATTCAGCTCTTTCTATTTGAAAATATATTGAAGGCTCTCGTGGTCCGTGAATACATTCACGTGGACCCCATAAAATAATGACGCCAAATCTTCAATGCAAAAACCACTGCCGCAAGTTCTAATTCATGTGTTGGATACTTCTTTTCATGATTCTTGAGTTGCTTGGGAGCATAAGATATAACCTTACCATGTTGCATTAACACACCCAATTCGGATCCTTGAAGCATCACAATTTACCATAAACACATTTATACCCTCAGGTAGGGTCAACACCGGTGCCGTAGTCAACCTAGCGCACTGTTCAACCCAAAAAGTCTGTACCACGGCGAGCAAGCTCGCTGCGAAGAACCTCCACTATCATAACACATATGTCTACCTTGGCACCATAAAACCTCGGGTTTTAGGAAAAAATTTACGGGGACTTACACCGACAACCTTCCGTTGCTACAGGGGACGAAGAAAGTCGAGAATACAAAATTGTCCCATAGACATACCAGCAAAAGGAAGACTAAGTTGACAGACTCTGCAGCAACCCACAATATGACTTGGTCAGGGAGATGCTACGCTCCTGAAGAAGCAAATTGAGGGAAGAGAGCAGATTCAAAGGAGGAATATAACAGACCCAGAAGCCGCAGAATTCTGGAAGAGAATGTCGACCAAAGAGAACTCTGTGGAGGAGCATCTGAAAAGAACTCCGGCACAAATATCAATAATGGACTTGCTAATGAGATCCGATAGCTATAAGGATACCCTGATGAAAGAACTAAGTAGGGTAAGTATGCCAAGAAATACCACCAGTGAGGCGCCAGCTGAAACAATTGGGAAAATGGTCGAAGCAAATGTAATCACTTTAAAAAGAGACGAACTTCTTATCGAAGGCGTAAGTCACAACAAAGCTCTTTACATCACTGGAAAATGTGGGGAAAAGGTGGTTCCCCGAGTTGGTTGATGGAGTGTCAGGAGTCGACATTTGTCCTCTCTCAACTATGCGGGAGTTGGGAATCAATTTAAGAGAAGTCAAGGAAATCCATGTGAGGGTAAAGGCTTTTGATGGTTCTCAAAAGGATGTTATCGGAGAAATTTATTTGGCTCTGCAGATCGAGCCGATTGAATTTCCCATATTGTTTCAAGTAATGGATATTTCTTCTTCATAAAACTTGCTGCTAGGAAGGCCCTGGATACACATGGTAGGGGCCGTCCCATCCACCCTACTCTAATGCATGAAATTTGAGTGGGGATGTCAGGAGATTGTGGTCCATGGTGAATGGGGCCAGTAAACTTATTTGGAGCATGTTGTCCCATTCATTGAAGGGCTAGACGGAGTTGCTTTCCAGGTAGTGTAAATCATGCAGACTACCAAAATAGAAGATACTGAACAAAACTTTGGAATGCAGTCGCCATATAGATCCAAGATGGCTATGAAGGAGATGATGAAATATGGATACAGACCAAGTGCCAATTTAGGAGCCAGATCAGATGGGATCACAGAGCCAATTGAACCTAATGGGCAGAAAGGAAAGGCCGGCATAAGATATCAGCCTCTGGTGGGAAAAGCTCATATCGGTAGTTTCGAGAAAAAGGTTTTGTGCCAGAGCATGTTTCAAGTATGGGCTAGAGTTCACCACAAACGAAGATATCATCAATGGAATGGGAAGGCTGTTCGTGAATAATATTGAATAATGATGTGAAGGAATTAACATCAAGACACCAACCATCATGGATGCCGAACCAGGAGAAGAATTACAGAATTGAACCACCAGTCCATCTTAGGTTCGCTGGGAGTCTTGGTAGTATGGAACTGTAAAAGTTTTCTTTTGAAAAGATCACGGTCAATTAAGGCTTGCACCGTGTCTGTACCTTTTTGTTATTTGCCTCTTTTGAACGCTTAGACATTCCTCTTTTGATGAAATAAAAAAGAAACGTTTTCTTAAAATATTGCAACTTATTTACCGCTTAATTTATATTTAGTTTTTCTTTTCAGTAATCAAAACGATAAAACCCCATATTCCGTGATTGTAACATGTAACCAAACAATTGAGCGAAACAACCCAGATTACGAGGATCATGATGAGAGTATGATGCTAGACAATCTCCCACAAGAGATCGAACAGCTGAAAATTCAGAAAAAGCTCAACCACGAGGAAACGGAAGTGGTCAGGCTCGGAAGTGAAGAAGACATGAAAGAAACCAGAATCATCATTCAGCTAGGAGCAAAATAGAAGGAAAAACTGGTTGAGCTCCTCCGACAATACATCGATGTGTTCGCATGGTCATATGATGATTATGCCAGGATTAAGTACTAGCATTGTCTCGCATCGACTTCCCACCGATCTTGCCAGACCGTCGGTCAAGCAGAAACCCAGAAAATTCAAGCTCGATTTAAGTTTGAGGATAAAGGAGGAAGTGACCAAGCAGGTAGGGCGAATGTGGTAAGGGTCACCAATTATCCCGGCTGGTTGGCAAATATTTTCCCAGTACCCAAGAAAGACGAAAAGATCAGGATATGCGTAGATTACTGATGCCTTAACAAGCTAGTCCAAAGGATACTTCCCTTTACCAAATATCCACATCCTCATTGACAAATGTGTGAAGTACGAACTGCTGTTGTTCGCGGATTGTTTTGTTGGGTACCACCAGATCTTGATGCACGAGGAAGATGCAGAAAGACAGTGTTCACCACACCTTAGGGAGTTTACTACTATAGAGTCATGACGTTCGGTCTCAAGAATGTCGGTGCCACCTACATGAGGGCTATGATGATCTTTTTTAATGACATGATTCATAAGGAGATCTAAGTATATGTGGATGACGTCATCACAAGTCTCGGAAGAGTTCAGAGCACTTGGACGATTTAAGGAAATTTTTTGAGCGCATGCGGTACAGTTTGAAATTGAATCCGGAAAAATCACGTTCGAAGTCCCTGCTAGAAAGATGTTGGGCTTCATCGTAAGCAGAAAAGGAATAGAACTGGACCCATCAAAAATCAAGTCCATTCAGGAATTGCTACCACCGAAGAGTAAGAAAGATGTGATGTGTTTCCTGGGTAGACTGAATTACATCAGTCGCTTCATATCCCAGTCCATGGTAACCTATGAACCCATTTTCATATTGCTGAAAAAGGATGCTGCCACGAAAAAGGACAGAAGAGTGCCAGAAAGCCTTTGATAGAATTAAGGGGTATTTGTCAAATCCACCAGTGTTGGTTCCCCTGAGCCCGGGAAACCATTGTTACTGTATCTATTAGTCTTGGATAACGCCTTCGGTTGTGTGTTGGGACAGCATGATGAAACTGGGAGAATGTAGCAAGCCATCTACTACTTAAGTAAGAAGTTCACGCTATGTGAGGCCAAATAAACTTTGATAGAACGCACTTGATGTGCTCTGACTTGGATCCCCCGCAAACTAAGGCATTATATGTCAGCATACACTACGCATCTGATATCTCAGCTCAACCCACTCAAGTACATCTTCCGGAAGTCGATACCTACTAGAAAGCTAGCTAAATGGAAAATTCTCCTCGGAAAAATTTAACATTGTGTACATTACTCAGAAGGCTATCAAGGGGAAAGCTTTAGCTGACCACATCGCAAAGAATCCAGTGGACAGGGATTACTTGCCACTCACTGTGTATTTTCCCAATAAGAGGTATTATTTGCTGGAGAATATATTGTAGAGTCATACCCTGGATAGAGAATGTTTTTTTATGGAGAAGCAAACTTCAAAGGAGTAGGAATTAGGGCAGTCCTAATTTTGGAATCCGGACAGCACTATCCAGCATCTGGGAAGATAATATTTCCTTGTACCAGTAATATGGCTGAATACGAAGCGTGCATCCTTGGGATCAGAATGGTAGTCAACATAAACGTCAAAGAACTTTTGGTCATAGGGGATTCTGATCTATTGATACACCAAGTCCAAGGGTAATGGTCCACAAAAATGTCAAGATCCTTCCATACTCGCACTCCGTAAAAAAATCTATGCAAGAAATTCATGAAGATTGAGTTCAAGCACGTCCCCAGGATTCAGAACGAGTTTGACGACGCCCTTGCAACTCTATCATCCATGATTCAGCATCAAAAAAGAGCTACATCGACCCTATCAAGGTAGAGATTATGGATCAACATGCCTATTGCTTCCAAGTAGATGAAGAACCAAATCATAAATCGTGGTACCGCTATAACAAGAGATTCCTTGCAACTAGAGAATACCCAAAAATGCTACTAACTGTCAAAAGCGAGCCCTTAGGAGGTTGGCGCATCCCTTTTTACTTAACGGGGAAGTATTGTACATGAGGACCCAAGACTTGGGTTTGTTGAGATGTGTAGATGTTGCCCAGGCAACCAGGTTATTGGAAGAGATATATGCAGGAACGTGCGGACCCCATATGAAAAAGTTCACATTAGCCAAGAATATTTTGAGAGCCGAATACTTTTGGATGACTATGGAAAGTGACAGTATCCTCTATGTACAGAATTATCACCAGTGCCAGATTCACGGGGATTTGATCCGGGTCCCACCGAATGAATTGAATGTGATTGGTTCGTCGTGGCCGTTCGCCACTTGGGGCATGGACATGATTGGACCTATAGAACCTGCTGCATCAAATGGGCACTGCTTCATCTTGGTAGACATCGCCTACTTCACTAAATAGGTCTAAGTATCTACCTACAAGGTCGTCAAAAAGAAGGTAGTGACGCATTTTGTCCAAAACAACATCGTCTGCCGATTTGGCATACCTGAGTCGATCATCACTGACAATGTCACTAACCTCAATTGCGACCTCATGAGAGAAATCTGTGAGAAGTTCAGAATCATCCACCAAAACTCCACAACCTACAGACCATAAATGAATGGGGCAGTCGAGGCAGCCAACAAGAATATCAAGAGGATTCTGCGAAAGATAGTGGATAGTCACAGGCAATGGCACGAGAAACTATCCTTCGCCTTAGTGGGTTATAGTACCACCATGAGAACATCCATTGGGGATACATCGTACATGTTGGTATAAGTCACCAAATCCGTGATACCCGCTGAGGTCGAGATACCATCTTTAAGGGTCATTCAAGAGGCCAAATTAGACGATGCAGAGTGGATATAGGTTAGACAACAGCAACTCATGCTCATCGACGAGAAGATAATGGATGCAGTACGCCATGGTCAGCTATATCATAACAGGATAGACAATGTATTTAATAAGAAGGTGAAGCCTCTCCAGTTCATACTTGGGCAGTTGGTCATGAAGAAAATCTTTCCCCACCAAGAGGATGCCAAAGGAAAGTACGCACCAAATTGGAAAGGTCCTTACGTGGTTCACCAAGTGTTGTTGGGTAGAGCTCTAATCATGGCAAAAATGGATGGAAGAATCAACATGAATCCCAACAACTCATATGCAATCAAGACATACTATGTTTGAAGACAAATAGAGTTAGGATTTTGTTGTAATAGAACTATGTTTAACCTGACTTGCCACGGGGGATACGTAGGCAACCCACGTAGGGTTCGGTTTCTCTCCCTCCTTTCTTTTGTAATAGAAAATACAAACATCATTTTGTATGTAGCTCTGGAACTACGCCGGATTGATTTCCTCATAATGGAATACCTATGATATCCTCATCGGATTCAGCCGTCTTTTATAATTGAACTACTTTCTCGCCTGATTCCATTTGGATACGTAGGCAGTCTGAGTCAGACTCGACCATTTCATTCTTAATCTCATAATTTTGCATCTATTGTAATAGAACTATGTCTTGACCTGATTCCATTTGAATATGCAGGCTGCTTGAGTCAAGCTCAGTCATTTTTATCATCATCCACGAACTGTGTTCAGACCTGATTTCGTTTTGGAGACTTAGGCAACCTGAAAGGATTCGGTCATAACCTTAGGAAAAACCTTAGGGCGCAGTCACAACAACAACTAGCCACATTTTCAAGCATCGCGAAGGATCAACATCAACGGGACATCAGTTTCAAGAAGAAACACTCGTGTGTGGAGAACTTTGCATAACAGGTCATAATCCGGAATGACGACATTTGCCTTAAAACAAATATTTTCAAAATTGTTTTTCTAAAAAAATAAAACAATATGTTCCACCTACCGAACTTTATAGCGTAGCCATATCAAAGGTCGGGGCAAACCAACACTATGGTCGACACAAACCACTTTCCCCGCTCCCACTAAGAATTTTTCTTTGAGTGCAGGGTAAATAGGAAGTAAGGAAACATTTGGACCAGACTGGGGCAAATGACGAATCTGCCAGTTTCCCAAGATCATCACCCTTTCTCCTTTACTTAAAATTTTCTGGTACAACTAAAGCTAATACTTGAATCCTTTGCAGGTACCTCGGAGTCAGAACACTGATGCGAAAAAGGCACTGCACATAACAAAACGTCTGCTCAATCAATCAGAGCACCTTATACAAAAGTCACTGGGCATGTTTTTCTTTTCCTTTGCTATTTCTTTGAATGTTTTGACAATTTGCTCATGCATATTCAGGCATGATTTCGATTTAAGTCAATCGCTCTCATAAAGAGATTACTTTATATTTTAGTGAAAAGCTCTCCCAACAAGCGGAGACACACTCTACAAAGCAAGCTCTCCCAGCAAGCAGAGACATTTTCTTAGTGCAAAGGTCTCTCAACAAGTGGAGACGTACTTACAAGTCAAGCTCTCAGTACAAGCGGAGACAATTTTTAATGCTCCGACAGCTGTGAAACGGTACGCAGTCCGGCTAACAAATCGAGTCAAGTATCTTATCATCTCGATCCCGAATAAAGGCTCGCTGACAGCCAGGCATCATCATTCTTGCATCATTTACATAACATCATAATATATTCTGATTGGAATATATGGGTATATGTGTATTTCATTTTTTGCAGGGACAAATATCACAATGTGGAACTCTTTCTAAGCATCAAACCAAACTACAATGCTATGAGGGACAAAAAACTCATTAGCGGGCCAAGGATCGAAGTTCAGGCCCAAAACGACCAACGGAACTCCAAATCATCAAATCTTTCAAGTCAAACCGCAAAATTCAAGCTATCACGAGTGCCCAATCCTCTGACTCACTGTATCGTCATAATAAAATATTGGGGCAGTTCCTGCGAGCATCTCTTCCTCAAAATTTTCACTCCAAAACTACATGAGGCGGGATCCTCATTAAGCCCGACGTATGTATGCAATTCAAAGCCAGAATTTAGTCCCAACTTCCCAAAAGATCCTCCCGAAATCTTCCTTAACTCTCCCTGAATCATACAATCCATAATCTTCTCTAAAATCCATATGCCATTCCTACAATGTATGCCTAAAGTCAGAATAAAAATTGGCTTTAGTTCAATTTCTTTGCCTGAAAACTCTTGAGGGGCAGCAGTTGACGGTCAATTTTTACCCTCCTTATAAAAATAAATTTATTTATGCTTAAATATTTACACTTAATGTTTTAAAAGTATTTTCTATCAATAATTATCTATATTTAATATTTAATTAAGTATTAGCGTTTGAAAATCAATAACCTACAAATATACTTATTATTTTAATAATATTAAAATATTTTAAAAAAATACCATAGAGGTTTTATAAATAATTAAAGAATTACTTATTGAATTTTGATTAATTAGATTACTATTATTCAAACTAGTGTTATAATTTAGGAAATAAAGTATTTTATAAATAAATAATTACAATAAGTAATTGTGTACTTGATAATGACAATTTTACTACGTTTTATAGGAAATTTATTAAGTTTAATCAAATTAATTTTAAAGGGGTTAAAAACTAAAAGGCTAAAATTGTAATTATTTAATTAAATACAAAGTGATTATTCGTTAAATTAATTCCAGACCAACACACGAGCCCAAGCCAAATCTGACCAAGTCCAAAAGACCCTCTATTCCACTTTGACGATCCTTAACCCCTTAGAACCAATAGGAATTCTCCACGTAAGCTCCCCAATCTCCCTCACACAAAAAACACACATGCATCTTAGTCGTCAGTCCATTTGATCGACGGCTTACATTTAATCTCCATTTTTTCTGTTACTTTTCAAACACCCGCCCAGAGATCACATCTCCACCGTCAAAATTCTATAATCCAATAGCCACCAAAATTCCTCTTAAAAAAACCTTAAATGCCTGAATTATCAGGAATTATCCCCCCTGCCCAGCCGCCCTTGTTTCCTCTTTGTCTCTCTTTTCTCTCAACCTAACAGCCCAAATCAATCAAAAACCTTGCATAAATTTGTGCAAGGTCGTGAATTCACCCAGAGATTCATCTTCCTTGTCTTCCACATTTGTGATTTTCACTGAATCTTTCTCGTCTCATCATCAACAGTTTAAATCCCCAAAATACAAACCCTAACCCTAAAAATGAAATCTCAAATCGCCATTGATCTTTCAAATCCATGGCATTGCTCATGTACTTCAAATCTCGTCGCACTTTTCATTTTTACCATTCAATTTCAAAAACCCTAATCAAAGAGTCGGACCAAAAGGTGAAACTCAACTCGTTTGACTTCTTCCTTCATTCTTTCAAATCAAAGCAAGCATGAGACACTAGTTGGCTTCATCATTGATATTCGACATTCAGAGCTCAAATGCAATGACCACTAGGTCTTGGGGTTCTAAAAGATGGTCTCTTATGCTTCAACAATCGGTCTCTCATATCTCTCATACTCAGGTAAAATCGCTACTGATTTCCCTCTGCTTTTCTAAGATTTTCATCACCATCCCCCTGTCACTCTCCACTATCGATTTGAATCTAGAACCCTAATGCTTCACAGCCACAATAAATAGGGGCTTTTAATATTCTCACCTGATATATCTAACATACCTAACACACTGAAAAGATACAACAGAGATATCATGAAATCACCTAGCAAATATCAATTTTAGTCTTGGGTAGTAAAAATCTAGCTAAGGTTCTTACTAGCTTCTAATTTCTTTTCTGATTCTGAGTCTTACACTTGTCGGGGTGAGTTCTCGATTCTATACGTCTAAGAAAGAGTCTTTTATTTAGTTTGTTGCTCGAGAGGAGGTCAGTACACCTCCACCCTTTCTATTTTAGTTTCTTCATTCAGAAATCAAGAGCTATTTTTTTCCTGTTAACTGCTCGTTTATAATGTTTGTTATCAGTCTGTAATTATTTATTTTGGTTCACCATGACTTGATGATGATATGTAATGAGGTTTTGTATTTATTTAATATTTATTGAGTGGCTGTGTGACCTTAATGACTTCAATATTTGTATTGATTAGCCTATGTGATTAAGCTGCTTAACCAACCTTAATGATTTCTCAAATCTACCTAGACTTAGGTTTTCCTCTAATGTTCTGTTGTATTCTTCATGCTTATCATGCTGTATTCTTTTGAATTCTGTTATTCTATATTTAGGGTTGTTGTTATAGTCTTCATGCTTATCATTCCATATTCTTTTGAGTTCCGTTGTACTATACTTTGGTTGTTGTTAGATGATTCTAGCTAGAACATACATGAAAGTACATAGTGTGATCCTGTATCACTTGGTTAAGGCTTGTGAAGTCTGAGTATCAAAAAATGTTTTCCTTTCTTCACATAAATGCTTGTTAACCCTTGAGTATTCGTTGATTCCTCACTATGAAGGCTTTACATCCATGTCAAATTGTTAGTTGAAAATAGTCCTACTAGGATGAATGTTTCTGTGAACAGCAATGATATTTTGTTATGATCAGTCCAGCTCTCATGAACTATATGGTCGTTGTATCTACTGTAGTTGAATACTAACTATTTGTGTGACTTGAATATAACTCCACCATGCCTAGCTATTAACCTTAGCCTGAATAGGTAAATTAAGTCTACTTAGTATGATGTTTCTCGTGTTCTTAAACCCCTTGATAATATAATTTTGTAATGTTTGAGACTCATCCTATCTTGTGAGGTCAAAACTTTGATTAAAGTCTCTATTTGTGGAAGTGTCATGAATTATTGTGTATCCTTCATGACTTGATGTTTCTTGAACAATGTCTCGAAACTGTACTCGGTCCTCTCTTTCCCCTGTTATTCTGGATTGAATCTGGTATGGGAGAAACCTTTTATTATTACTGATTGAGTACAATAACTTGCCTATGTCATTGTTTGAATCTTTACTGAGGATCTCAAATGATTCAAGTAGTGATACTAACCTATGTGTATGCTCATGATAATATCTGGTGTTGAACTAATCTATCATCAATCTATTAGGACAATGGCATATGTTGTTGTAGCTCTACACTATGAGCTTTATATGTCTATGAGCTATATGACTCCAGTTGTTTGGTTCTTTAGCAACAATAGTATAAGTGTTCTTGTCCCACTTAGAAACTTGAAATTTTGAACCTATTCAATGTGTGTTCACTTAATACTGGAAGTATAACCGTGAAGAACAAATTGTTTCTATGTGTTCCCATGTTATTCTGTTTAGAAAGAGAATGCTTTTATGGTAGGAAATGTCATAGGAGTTGGTTAGCACTGAAAGAGCCACATTGCAATTTAAACCTATAGGGAAGAATGAGTTGTTAGTGGTTCGGAGTATTTGGGAGTAGAGTTTAACTCTAGGTTGGGTTGCTCTCCCTTGCACAAGCATTGTCCTGGCCTTGAGACCCTTGGGAACTTTGAAGTGTAGGGGGATTGAAAGGGGGCATCGACCTTGAGTGGAATTCTCTCATTAGCCCTTGACTCATTAACCCTTGTTATTCTCTTTGGGTTTGGTGTTTAATGACAAAGAAATATGTTCAATGTGGGTCATTTACTATACATAACTTCCACATTAGTATGACTTTTCTTAGTATTTAAATATTGTCATTGATCTTTTGCTTTATTCTTTGCTTGAAAATTTCATACATGGACATGTATATAGTATTGTTTTCTAATGACCTTCGCTCCTCTTTTTGAACATATACAATGATTTGGGCCTGCTGAGTTCTTTAAGAACTCAAGCCCAAGTCCGGCCCCGCTATGTCTCAGAAGGTTCAGAGTTAGCTATCACTCTTCCCCGTTACTGATGGGCCTGCCTCTTTGAAAATACCAGAGTCATTACTTTCCCTTCGCGCCTTTATCTACTGCTTTCGTTACTACAGTTGCATTATGTTGTTACTTTCTACTATGTTACCTATTGTTTTATCTCACAAGTATATGAAAATTATATGTTGGATTGAATGCTTTACTTTATATTTTTAACTCACATGAAGTGACTTAGGCAAGTCTTAAAGAACCTAGGATTAAAAGAAGCCTTAATTAGTAATTAATTTTACATCCGCCAATCATGTACTGTTATTAATTTATTATGCTTTGGTAACTCTTTGCTTAAAGATTTTTGAAGCCCAAAGGTATCACACCCCAAACCTGGGGAGGCGAGACCGGTACCCGGTGCCTCAGTTAACCGAGCGTATCAACTGAGACTGGGAGACTCTCGACATACAATGTCATACTTTGGCCATAGGCCACATTCCAAGACAATTTTTGAAACAAAATTAAAACTAAACGGAGACTAGCTCTGATTGAACATCAATATAAAGTTGTGCCGACAAGGCCTTCATAACTACTACAGCTGACNATATATATTATTTGGGAAGGTCAGGGCCCTATTCCAACCACTAACATCCGTCAGTAGAGGCTTGTAGGCATATCATGTCAATCAGTGCAGTATATTGGGCTTGTAGGCCTTGTATATATATATATATATATATATATATATACAAGGCCTACAAGCCCAATATACTGCACTGATTGACATGATATGCCTACAAGCCTCTACTGACGGATGTTAGTGGTTGGAATAGGGCCCTGACCTTCCCAAATAATATATATATACACACACACACACACAAAATATGTACTCACAACCCTAGACCCGACAACTCCAAAGGATGTGGAGCTTATCGATCAAGATAAACTCGGAAAGCACCCATCTGTCTATCTAAACCTGCATGCATGAAATGCAGCGTCCCCAGAAAAGGGACGTAAGTACGAAATAATGTACCAAGTATGTAAGGCACCAGAGTAACTGAAAGATGAAATTGAACTGATAATATAATAACTGAAAGTAAGTGGGAGTCAAAGATGATCTGAAGATATACTTATCTACTGATACTTACTCAACTCTCTTAATATAGTAAGTAAAATAGTTGTCCAGCCTTAAAAGGCTCATTACGTGTAACTGCTCGGTCGTAGTAGGCTCGCTCATAGGCACTCGGCCATACTAAGCTCGGTATCTCGGCCATTCTGGGCTCGCTCATAGGTGCTCGACCAAAGTAGGCTCGGTATATAACTTACTATCTGATTATAGGTTTCCCAATAGGGGCCTGCCCATCGATTATAGCTCAATGGTGGTGAAACTACTCTAATAATGTGTGTGTGTGTGTGTGTGTGTGTGTGTGTGTGTGTGTATAGACCCTCTACTCTCTTTACTGGAAGAAGACAATACTTAACTGAATATAAAGTCTCGATAAGGAAGAATATGATAACTTATGAGAGTAGGATAATGTACATAAATCAGGAGTACGAACTTCTCTTTATATCTCGTTATCAAACGCATGTAGTTACGAGATCATGTCAAAATGAAGGAAAGGTTTAGCCTTAACATACCTTATCACAATCTTTCCAATAAACACGTTGAACGAGTCTCTTCTCACCTTAATCTACAACAACGATTATAATACTATCATCAAGTTACGAAAGGTAAAACTATCGCACAAAGAACAACAAGCTTATTTATATTAAAACGGGCAGCATCTCCCCTATAATCGTTACTTCCTCCCAATTCGAGACAACACCAACAATACAAGAACACAACAATAACTATACATATAAATCATTTACCAACCTTATATCCATCACAAATACCACAAAACAACCCGACATACCCCTATTACTTCATACATAAAACAACAATCATAGTAGTGTCAAACAATCCAAAAAAGTTACAACGAAACCAGCCCGACACCCCGCATTTGTGTGGTGTTTCTCCACACCTTTCTCCTCCAAAACTCCATAAAATAGTATCAAAATACACAATTCAACAAAAACACGAAACAACCTACAAAATAGTCTACTACAAGTTGAATAACTCGAACTCACGGCTTCCGATCACCGTCCCGTGAGTTCTTACAATTATAGAATGAGTTTCTATACTTTTCCAGCAGAAAAAATGGATGAAAAAGAGCAGTATACTTACCTTATTTGGTGAATACCTCAGCTCCTATCTTGGTCCTTCAACCCTTTGTGATGACCCAAGGGGTTATTTTATGAATTAAGACTCTGTTCTAGGATTATTAACTATAAAAAACTAATTTAATTACCTTCATTTGCGTGCACAGTCCGAGCGTGAAACCGGAAAGCTTTTATGTGAAAAATATGAGAAATAGTAATTTCTATAGTTGAAATTTGATTATAGATGACTTTGGACAACATTTTGAGTAAACGGACACGGATCTGTGTCCTGACAATCCCGAGAGGTCCGCAATAAAATATGGGACTTGGGCGTATGCTCGGAATTGAATTCCGAGGTCCCAAGCCTTAGAAATCAATTTTTGAAAAAAATTATTTTGCTGAATTATTAATGAAATAAAGAAAAGAATTAACGTTTGAAACCGTTGGTATCGGGCCCGTATTTTGGTTTCGGAGCCCGGTACAGATTTTTTATAGTATTTGAATGCTATCTGTGAAATTTGGTGAGAAAAGAAGTTTATTTGATGTGATTCGGACATCCGGTTGAGAAATAGTGAACTTTAAGTGTTCTTGAGAAAAATGATGAGTTTTGAGGTTTAATTCATAGTTTTACATTTTATTTTCATGATTTGATCGCACGAGCAAGTCCGTATGATGTTCTTAGACTTGCGTGCATGTTTTGTTAGAGCCCTGAGGGCTCGGTTGAGTTTCAGATAGGCCACGGGGTATTTACACTTAGAAAACTTTGCTTGTTTTTGCTGTTTCTGGTGCCCAGTCCTTTTCTTCTTCACGTTTGCATTACCCCAGTTGCGAACGCGTAGAGTAAAAACACCGGGGGCCCTTTTTGTTCTATGCAAACGCGGGACCTATGACGCGAACGCGATGGGCTAAGGGGAGACCCTACCCGAACTCGATCTGGTCCATGCGAACGTATAGTGTAACGCACCTGGGGGAGGGGAACCTGACTTTCCTCTATGCGAATGCGACCCAGTGACTGCGAACGCGAAGGCCAACAGGCCTGACTCTATGCGAACGCGGGCAGGCCCACGCGAACACGATGAAGGCCTGCCCAGCTATATTAAAACAGTGTTAAACCGGACAGAACTCTTTTTCTTCTTATAAACAGTGGTTATACTGGTCGACAGGGTCAGTTTGCCGCCAGCAGTCTCAGCAGCCAAGATCTTGTTACACTTGTGGTGACCCGAGGCACATTACCAAATATTGTCCTCATGCGTCGAATAATTCTCAGTATTAGAATTCCCATGCTATAGTTCCAGCACCGCCTACCCAGCTATCCAGGGGTAGGGGTCAGTAGCCAAAGGTAGAGGACAGATTGTTAGAGGTGGAGGTCAGGCCGCTAGGGGTAGAGGCCAGCCCGCTAGAGGTGGAGGTCCGCCCATCAGAGGTCCTCCCAGAGACATGGTTCAGGGTGGTGGAGCCCAACTCCGATTATATGAATTTCCAGCTAGACCCAAGGCGGAGTCCTCTAATGTCATTACAGGTATCATTTCATTTTGCAATAGAAGTGTCTCAGTTTTGTTTGATCCGGGGTATACTTATTCTTATGTTTCATCCTACTTTGCCTCGTATTTGGTTGTTCCCCGCAATTCTTTGAGTGCCCATGTTTATGTGTCTACGCCGGTGGGGAGGCTATTGTTGTAGATCGTGTATATCGTTCGTGCGTAGTCATCATTGAGGGTCTTGAAACTAGTGTAGACCTATTTCTTCTTGACATGGTCGATTTTGATGTCATATTGGGCATGGATTGGTTGTCACCTTATTATTCCATCTTGGACTGTCACTCCTAGACAGTTACTTTAGCTTTGTCAGGATTGCCTCGATTAGAATGGAAAGGGACTCCTGGTCATTCTCCCAGCAGAGTGATTTCTTATGCCAAGGCTCTTTGCATGGTTGAGAAGGGATGTTTGGCTTATTTGGATCATATTCGTGATTCTGATTCCGATATTGATTTTTGTATTGATGTTGCTCCGGGCACTCAGCCCATTTCTATTCCTCCATATCGGATGGACTCACCAGAATTGGATGAACTATTGCAAGACCTGCTTGATAAGGGTTTCATCAATCCTAGTGTCTCGCCCTAGGGTGCACCAATCTTGTTCGTAAAGAAGAAAGATGGATCGATGAGGATGTGTATAGATTATCGGCAGTTGAATAAAGTTACTATCAAAAATAAGTATCCATTGCCAAGAATTGATGATTTATTTGATCAGCTTCAGGGTGCCAGGATGTTTTAAAAAATTGATCTGAGATCGGGATACCATCAGTTGAAGATTAGGGCGTCCGATGTTCCTAAATCAGCCTTTTGGACAAGGTATGGGCAGTATGAATTTTTAGTGATGTCTTTTGGCCTGACTAATGCCCCAGCAACCTTTATGGATTTGATGAATCGAGTTTTCAAGCTTTATCTGAATTCCTTCGTAATTGTGTTCATTGATGATATTCTTATATACTCCTGCAGTCGGGAGGATCATGAACAGCACCTTCATATAGCACTCCAAACTTTGAGGGATAATCAGTTGTATGCAAAATATTTCAAAGTGTGAGTTCTGGTTAGACTTAGTAGCTTTCTTGGGTCACGTCGTATCAGTAGAGGATATTCAGGTGGATTCTAAGAAGATAGAGGCAGTCAAAAACTAGCCTAGACCCACTTTAGCCACAGAAATCAGGAGCTTCTTGGGTTTGGCAGGATACTACCGTCGTTTTGTAGAGGGGTTCTCATCTTTAGCAACCCCGATGACAAAATTGACTCAGAAGGGTGCCCCATTTAAATGGTCGGATGGGTGTGAGGCGAGCTTCCAGAAGCTCAAGACAGCCTTGACTTCAGCATCGATATTGGTGTTACCATCAGGTTCAGGACCTTTCACGGTATATTGTGATGCTTCCCGTGTTGGGCTTGGAGCAGTATTGATGCAAGATGTCAGGGTGATAGCATATGTGTCACAGCAGTTAAAGATACATGAGAAGAATTATCATGTTCATGACTTAGAGTTGGCATCCATTGTTCATGCATTGAAAATATGGCAGCACTATCTTTTGGAGTGCCATGTGAAGTTTACACGGATCATCGTAGCCTCCAGTACTTGTTCAAGAAAAGGATCTTAATTTGAGACAGAGGATATGGTTAGAGTTATTAAATGATTATGATGTCACTATATTGTATCATCCGGGAAAGGCCAATGTGGTGGCCGATGCATTGAGTAGACAAGTAGTAAGTATGGGCATCCTTGCATGTATTGCAGTTAGTGAGAGACCGTTAGCTTCAGACATTCAGACGTTGGCTAATCAGTTTGTGAGGTTGGATATTTCGCCCATCCATGTTCTAGCTTGTACAGTTGCTCGGTCTTCCTTATTTGAGCGTATCAGAGATTGACAGGATCATGACCCGCATTTGATGGTCCTTAGGGACACAGTGCGGCACGGTGGTGCCAAGAAATTTACAGTTGGAGATGATGGTGTTTTGAGGATGTAGGGTCGTATATGTGTGCCTAATGTTGATGGCCTTTGTGAGTTGATTCTTGAAGAAGCTCACAGTTCTAAGTATTCTATTCACCCAGGTACTGCCAAGATGTACCAGGACTTGTGACATAACTATTGGTGGAGAATGATTAAAAAGGATATTGTTGCTTATGTGGCTCTTTGTTTGAATTGCCAACAGGTGAAATATGAGCATCAGAGACCCGGTGGTTTACTTCAGCAGATAAAGATTCCTGAGTAGAAGTGGGAGCGTATCACTACAGACATCGTTGTTGGATTCCCATGGACTTAGAGGAAGTTCGACGCCGTTTGGGTTATTGTGGATAGGCTGACTAAATCAGCAGATTTCATTCCAGTGGCAAGTACTTACACTTCGGAGCGGTTGGCAGATATATATTCGAGAGATTATTTGCCTTCACGGTATGCTCGTGTCTATCATTTCTTATCGAGGTACACAGTTTACCTCGCACTTTAGGAGGGCAGTTCAGCGTGAGTTGGGTACCCGAGTTGAGCTGAGCACCACATTTTATCCTCAGACGAACGGGCAATCTTAGCGTACTATTCAGATTTTAGAGGATATGCATCGCGCTTGTGTTATTGACTTTGGAGGTTCTTGGGATCAGTTCTTGCCGTTAGTGGAGTATGCCTACAATAATAGTTATCAGTCGAGCATTAAATGGCTCCCTATGAGGAATTTTATGGTAGACGGTGTAGATCACCAGTTGGGTGGTTTGAGCCGGGAGAGGCTCGATTATTGGGTACAAACTTAGTTCAAGAGGCCTTAGATAAGGTCAAGATCATTCAGGATTGGCTTCGTGCAGCTCAATCCAGGCAAAAGAGTTATGTCGACCGTAAGGTTCGTGATGTGGAATTCATGGTTGGAGAGAGAATATTACTTCGGGTATCGACCATGAAGGGTGTCATGAGATTTGGGAATAAGGGCAAGTTGAGCCCTAGGCATATCGGACCATCTGGGATTCTTGATAGAGTGGGGGAGGTAGCTTATAGACTTGCGTTGCCTCCAGGGTTATCCTCAGTTCATCCGGTATTTCATGTATCTATGCTCCAGAAATATCATGGTGACCCGTCCCACGTGTTAGATTTTAGCTCTGTCCAATTGGACAAAGATTTGAATTGTGAGGAGGAGACGGTAGCTAATTTAGACCGGCAGGTTCGTCGGTTGAGGTCTAAGAGTTATCCTTCAGTTTGAGTGCAGTGGAAAGGTCAGCCCATTGAGGCAGCTACTTGGGAGTCCGATTCGGACATGCAAAGTAGATATCCCCACTTGTTTTCCAGTTCAGGTAATTTTCTATGTATGTTCGAGGATGAAGGTTTGTTTTAGAGGTGGAGATTGTGATGACCCAAGGGGTCATTTATGAAATAAGACTCCATTCTAGTCTTATTAACTATAAAAAAGACTAATTTTAATTACCTCGATTTGCGTGCACATTCCGGGCGTTAAATCGGAAAGCTTTTATGTGAAAAATATGAGAAATACTAATTTCTAGAGTTGAAATTTGATTATAGTTGACTTTGGTCAACATTTTGAGTAAACGGATCTGGATCTGTGTCCCGACGATCCCGAGAGGTCCGCAATAAAATATGAGATTTGGGTGTATGCCCGGAATTGAATTCTGAGGTCCCAAGCCTTAGAAATCAATTTTTGAAAGAAATTGTTTTGCTTAATTATTAATGAAATAAAGAAAAGAATTAACGTTTGAAACCATTGGTATTGGGCCCGTATTTTGGTTCCGGAGCCCGGTACAAATTTTTTATAGTATTTGAATGCTATCTGTGAAATTTGGTGAGAAACGGAGTTTATTTGACGTGATTCGGACATCTGGTTGGGAAATAGTGAACTTTAAGTGTTCTTGAGAAAAATGATGAGTTTTGAGGTTTAATTCATAGTTTTACATGTTATTTTCATGATTTGATCGCAAGAGGAAGTCCGTATGATGTTTTTAAATTTGTTTGCATGTTTGGTTAGAGCCCCGAGGGCTTGAGTGAGTTTCAGATAGGCCACGGGGTATTTACACTTAGAAAAATTTGCTTGTTTTTGCTGTTTCTGGTGCCCAGTTCTTTTCTTCTTCGCGTTTGCATTACCCCAGTTGCGAACGCGTACAGTAAAAACACCGGGAGCCCTTTTTGTTCAATGCAAACGCGGGACCTGTGACGCGAACGTGATGGGCTAAGGGGAGACCCTACGCGAACTCGATCTGGTCCATGCGAACGCATAGCGTAACGCGCCTGGGGGAGGGGAACCTGACTTTCCTCTATGCGAACGCGACCCAGTGACTGCGAACGCGAACGCCAACAGGCCTGACTCTATGCGAACGCGGGCAGGACCACGCGAACACGATGAAGGCCTGCTCAGCTATATTAAATCAGTGTTAAACCGGACAGAACTCTTTTTCTTCTTATTTTTCGAACTACCAAGCCCTAGAGACGATTTTCTTTCTAAAGTTCATCCCCAAAGTGTAGGTAATCAATTCTAAACTCTATTATTCCAATTACCCAATATTTTTCATCACTTCTAAATCAAAAATCAAGAATTTTCATGGTAAAAATTGAGGGTTTGGGTAGAATTAGGGAATTTTGTAAAAATGGGATTTGACCTCGAATTGAGATCGGATTTCGAAACTAATTGCATATTCGGGATCGGGGATGAATGGGTAAACGTAATTTTGTCTGAACCCCGATTTGGACCAAGCGGGCCCGGGGTCGGGTTTTAACTTTTTTTAGAAAACTTAGGAAAACTATAATTTTTTAGTAAAGTTGGTTCCTTTAGCATTAATTAATGATATTAAACTAATTATGATTATATTCAAGTGTGTTGGAGGTGAATTCGAAAGGAAAAGCGATAATTGAGCAGTGAGTGGCCTACGGAATTGAGGTAAGTGTTGTGTCTAACCTTAGCTTGAGGGAATAGGTATTGTATGACTACTTGTTACCTATTTGTTTGTTAAATCCTATATCTAGGTGAGGTGACAAGTACCTATACGTTGTGTTCAGGTCATACCATGCGAGTGAATGTTATTTCTTGTTATTTTAGTTGTCTTAAAGCCTATCATCTGTGATTATTGTTGTTAGTGAAATGTTGAGAACATTGAGTCGAGATTGAAATGATAAATGATGATAGTAACCATGATGAAATATTGATTTCTTGCGAAATTCCTTTGAGAACACTCAGTTGAGATTGAAATATTAAATGGGGATAGAAACTATGATGAAATACTGTTTCTCGTGAAATCCCCTTTTATGTTGTTGATGATTTGATGAGATTGTAAGGAAGAGTGTAAAGCATGAAGGGTGATGTCGTGCATGACTTAATTATATTGTGAGGAAGTTAAACGCACGTAGGATGATGTCGTGCATGATTTATTTATAAGGTGAGGAAGAGAGTAAAGCACTAAGAGTGATGTCGTACAATTCTTAATTATAATTTGTTGGTGATGAGAGTAAAAGCATGAAGGGTGATGTCGTGTATTCTATTTATTATTTGGTGAGGCTGAGAGTAAAATCACGAAGGGTGATGTCGTGCAAGTTTACTTTCTATCTTTGGTTGCTAATATTATTGTTGATCACTATATGTGTTTGCCTTACTGTTTTCCTCATTCCTTATGTTGAAAATTCCTTATCGCATGCTCCCATCCCATTAATTGTTGTTTACATTCTTTAATTGCTATTATTTCCTATTAGCATGATTTCGATGCCAGGTTTTATGTGGTGTCTTGTCCTAGCCTCGTCACTACTTTGCCGAGGTTAGGCTCGACACTTACTCAGTATATGGAGTCGGTTGTACTGATACTACACTCTGAACTCTTTTGTGCAGATCCAGGTACTGATCATAGTTAGGAGATATCAGTAGCTGCACATTTTATCCGGAGACACGAGGTAGATCTGCTGGCATCCGCAGACTCCTGAAGTCTTCTTCTATTCACTTAGATACTATTTTATTTCATTTGAAACAGATACATTATTTCTTTCAGCCCATTTATTTGTAGTATTCTTTGTAGTTCGTGAATTGTGATACCAGACCCTGGGGTAGTTTCATAGTTATATCTTTAGTTCGTGGTTCGTTTTAATTATGATCTTTATTAGTATTCGTATTTAGTCTGAATTGTCCTATTATGATTAAGTAACTTTAAAGGAAATGGTTAGTAAATTTCTAACTTCGGCTTGCCTAGAAACTATTATGTTAGGCGCCATCACGATCCCATGGTTTGGGAATTTGGGTCGTGACACGCTTAGGTTTTCCTCCAACTAGAACTTGAAAATAAGAAAAAATCAATTAGGGTTTGTGTTTAATATTTTGGGAGAATTTTGCAAGAGCTTATCTCTGGTTTTTATGCTTTATACTGAGTATGAAATATGAAGGAAATAATCCCTTAAAGTGTTCTTTTTCCGACCCAAAATATCCCCTTTTGACATAATTAGTCCTCTCATTTAAGACGCACCTACTTGTCATCTATGCAGTTGCGCAGTCTCCTAAAACTACATATATCTCTCTACTACAATATCGTATTGATAAACAGTTGAATGCGTTAGAAAATAGACTCATATATATATTTAATTGGGTTTGTGTATCACCACGTAACTCTAAGTATATTGGTATAAAATCTCAGTGACATTTGATCCAAATTTCAGTAAAACTTATGAACGTAACTTGTGATGACTTTCATCGACTTTTGTTCCACAACTCGCTTGACTTTAAAACTTAATACATGACTATCTTACGACTAATAGCTCATAACATAACCTTCTTATCATGTTGGGAACCCTAGTCTCACCCCAAAGGTACGGGTTATAACATTTCCGACTTGTCGACTTTGGACAAAATATTATTTTCTTCAATTCCTTTAGTTTCTGAACCTTCCAACCCTCTTTGTACTTTTTGTTCATGATCTTAAATATTTTTATCCTCCAAGGTAAAATGATTAACTTACTTTATATACTTTCAAGGATGATCTCATTTTTGGTCTTACATCAGTTTGCTTACGACTTACTTTTACGTACAAAAATATGGGGTGTAACAAAAGGCTTACAAAGGCAGCAGTTCCTCTTTCAAAAGGGAAAACCAGAATTGAATCATGAAATTTAACTTTTCTAGAATGAATCGACTACTCTCTAAAACCAAAGTGTTGTTGCCCCAAAACAAATACTTTCAAACAGTTTTCTTCGCACCAACTATTTAAAATCAAGGTATATCTTAGGTTCATTTTCATAACACTTTCACCTCATTAGAGTAATATGAACTTCTATGCTTTAGAAAACACATTTTTCATGCAAACATCCTATCTTTCAAAGTTCTTTTCAAGCTTATATATATTAACATTATTTTATTAAAGCTCTTCTTTAAATTCATACTCTTTAAACTACACTCTTCCTTTATAAGTATTAGGCCCTAATATGTGGTAAGCTACACTCTCTTGAACACTAGTTAAGGCACATTACAAACAATTATCCTAAATCAACTCTAAGTCATATGGAGCTACCTCGTGTAGATTTTAAGGGGTGCCTAACACCTTCCCCTTAGAAGAACAAGAACCCTTACCCATAATCTCACCCTTAACAGACTAATAAAGAATATGACCTTTAGTAATTAAATAGGTACCCTGGTATACCTTTAAATATTAGGTTGCGACTCTCTTTCATCAACAACAGAGAAACCACAAGTTAAATCTTGTTTTGTCTAAGTGCAAAATAGGTTGCAACACCAGTAGACATCCAAACTGACTCCACATTCTTCTGAAGTAGGTAATAAGCCTTACATAAGATAATAAAGACCCATTCTAACTCCATTCATGGATATATAAGAAACTTCCAAACCACCGATCTCAGCAACGAATAAATACAAGTAACTTGTTACCAACCCAATTATCAAAAAGCCACATCTCGAATCCTTTTCCTTTATATTCCTCCACCCGTGCTAGTCACTCTTGATCCTCTATAACCTCGTGGAACCCAATGCGCTGAATATACAAATATATGAGTCTCTAAAGTCCTTACTTAACTTGTTCAGCACCTCAATACACAAAAATAATACTAGCAACCTCTTGAACAATGCTCCTCAAACTAAGATCTCCAAGAAGGATATATCACTGCACTTAGGCAGATCACAACACATCAAATACCATAAATCACGATCTCTATCAAGCATATATTTTCTTAAGTCAGTCATCCAAGACATATACAACCAACTATCTACCCATCAACACACTTTCGCTGTCCGCAACAAAAGAAACAATTCACCTCTAGAAATTCCATCTTCATACCTCACAAGTGCAAAATTCCTTATCCTAATAACTTCTACCTGCCTACTCAAACACAACTATGAACTCACACCTGCAAGAGTCTAGAAATGTTCAACTTCATCAATTATTCCATGTTAGGCAACTCAAATCCAAACCTCGATGACTAATTATCACATAATTACTGTAAGGCTTAGTTAAATTGTCCGTATACCACATCATCAAGCATCCTCTACAACACATTCCTTTCTTGGTGATACTTAAATTAGTGTTACGATACTTCTCAAGAAACTTGAATCATATGTTCTATCTCTGATCGCGATCGTTCTGCATGAAGATGAACCACAACCTCGCGAAATAATCCTAACATCATACTACTTACCACATCCATCATGATGCCATATTTAAGTATAAAAATTCCATTATCAACTCTAAGTCACGAGTAGGTTAGTCCTCCTCATACATACTTCATTGCCTAGAAGCATACAACTCAGCTCAATCAATAATCAATCATTGTTATGCAACAAACTCTCCAAATATATAAGCAACACAAGCTTTAAAGTCATGGTCAACACCATCTCAAGCTCTTGGAAACCCATTTACACAATAGTCACACTATTGAGATAGAATCTCTCCAAGTCAACCAAGTCACGCTTACTACCAAACCTAAACATCCTACCACAAAAGTGTCTGTAATGTCCAATCATATCAAATAAATCACTCATTTCTATTACCATGCTGGTTCAAGTCACTACTATATTGACTCGTCTTATTTAAATTACTCTTGACTCGCTTCTAAGACACTATTTTTCTGTTCCAATACACAATAATATTCAACCAAATCTCGCACCAAGTAATTCCGGCTAAGTCATCTTAATGTTTGTAAGCCGCTTTATTCCCCTACATGCACCCAAGAGTACCTCAAATCAAAATGTTTACTCTAAAAAACCCTCCAATGAATCTAAAATTGTTCTTTTCGTCTCTGTAATGTTGTATCATAGAATAAATAATGATATAGAAGTATTCCAAGTCCTTTTCATAATCCATTACCAGTCAAAAAACCTTAACCAAATATAGTATCCGGTAAATCCTTAAGTATCATATCTTGGAACTTGAACCCACTAGAACCACTTTCATGATTCGTCCACTCTGCTTTAGTCCCTGATGCATAACCAAATATGTCGAACAACTTGTGCCATGTTAGCACATGATTTCTCCAAAAGAATCAACCTCATTCTTAGGCAACCGAGTGAATTCTTTCTCCTTGCACAATATATTCATAAAGAATATCAAAAGTAAGTCATTCAACAATCCTCATATATCAGTCCAGAGTAGTACATCACGCATCCAATAACTTCCTTGCCTAAGTCATCTTTGATTTCACCCTTCTGAAGTCATAAATAATCCATAAGAATACCTTATTTCAGAAACTACAATAGCACTTACCCATATGATCTGATCATCGATGGTAGACTCCCCTGCTTGGCTCAAATCCATAATCATATCATCCGAGAACCTATAACAACATCTCCTCTTTTAACTACCACGACCTCGGATGGTTACTCGGCTAAATTTCCCATAAGCTCATGTAGTACTAATCATAAAACATTCCAAGTTGTCTGCCAAATGCATACTCATCCTTTTGACAGTCGTATCATCCTCCTCAAGCGATCCAAACTCTCATCTTTACACATACATTCCACTAGATGAAAAACTCTTCATAAGAACCTCAAAAGAAGTCGTACAAACTCATACCTTCTTATATGAGATAACCCACATGTTTTCCCTAGTGCAACCTCTATATAATCAAATGATCCTTCCAAGTCTCATTCGTCTACAAGCTCAAAGAATCTGTTTCATTCTAGTAATGAACAACTGAAAGATCCATCAATACATTCATACCTTAAGACTGCACAGTAGACCAAGATGATATCAAGCATCCATATTAACTTTGCATCTCAAGAAAATCTATTTCTTCATATCCAGACCTCCTAAGTGTAGCCGTTAGACATATAACACGTATTACAAAGCTGCCTCGACTCTGCCACTTCACTTTAGAAATATTTTCTCCATTTTATTTCCACGCTGTAAAAGTACCCACTAGATTCTAGAGCAACAAACGATGAAAATATAGTTATCTTACCGCTCACTATGTCATCGGTCCCATTTCTAGGGACATTACTAGACATAATAATAAAATCACATGCTCACTTAATGAATCACCCGAGTCAAAGTTGTGATCCATACCTAGCCACAAGTCCTTTAGACTGGCCTACCCTCACATCACAAAATATATTTCATACCACATTTGTGATATCATCACAGGTGGTCGGTGCCCAACTGATGTCGAGTTCACAATACTGTATGAATAGAAAAAAAATATTAAAGATGTAGAGTTCAAGCTGAAACAAAGTCGAATGATAAGGAAAGAAAGAAAGAGAAGTTTCCTAGATTCCTTGTAGCCTCTCAAATATAAGTACGGACCTTATCATACCGATCTGCAAGACTCTACCAGATATTTGGTCATGACTCGTACAACCTATGAACCTAGAGTTTACTATCCCAACTTGCTAGGTAAGCCAACCAATATATAACACAACTTGAACTAAAGGTCATCAAATAAATAATAAAATAAGAATCAAGAAATTAATACAACTATTCTCAGAAACTGGTAGTACAAGTCATGAGCGACTAAGATTAGGATGTACAATATTGGTGTAAAGAAAATACATCATCTATTTTGAATGTACATAAACATATATACAAGCCCTAAACTACCATTAATAAAATAACAGCTTGCAGCTGGAACACTGGTACATCTTCAATGCTAGCCGACTTCCACAATAGCTCAGCTCCAAAACCTTCATACAAGGTATAGAAGTATAGTATGCGTACAACCGACCCGATATATTCAGTAAGTATAAATATTCACCTCAACAAAGAATTAGCGAGTTCTAGTCAAAAGATACTCACTTTATAAAATCTATGCAGCTCATATGCATATACAGTAATAGAGAAATATCCAGGAAAATAGCCAAGGAACAATAGATATCAATAATAAAAGGTGCACAATCAAGAAGAAAGAAATAAGCATATTTTTTAAATAACCTGATCAATAGCATATAAAAATGTACCAAATTCGCATAAAAGGGGAATATGTACCAAGCAGCACGTACTCGAATACTTTTACATAAATATAGAGTATCTATCCATGGTAAAGTTACATCTTCACATCAATTCTCAAATAGCATTTTATATGAATGCTCTTACATGAGTCTAAAATGTTAATGCATGCTTAAGACTCAACATTTCCACAAAATCAGTATCAATCCACAATCACTCAGCACACCCCGTGTACTTGGCACAAGATCCCCTCACAATCACACACACTCAGCACTGTACGGGTGTCTGACATAAACCCTCCTTACTAAGAACAATTCTATTTGCATGCGCTTACAGGACCCAAGATAAAATGGGGGATCACCTGACTCCGAAGGAACATATTCATATCCAAGCACTACAATTGCAATGTGCAAGCCAATCCAAAATAATATTGTTGCTGCATGCAACCCGATCTAATCATAATACTATTGCGGCATGAAACCTGATCAAACCATAATACTGAAAAGCTCACAATTCAGTCATGAATCCACTCATATGTCTCAATGTGCAAAAGTATCTCACAATACCAAAATTATATCAATCCATATGGAATATACCATCATTCCCTAACCAACTCATATAATTGTATCCATATGTAGAGATAAATGCATACGCGTGTGAGACAATTAATGTATGTATGATGCACAAGGATATAAAAAATAAATCTGCGAATGTATGCTCTTGAGAGTAATGTATGATTACGACTATATCAATTAGCTCAACATATCAAAAATGAGTCATAATCTCCAAATAAGGAATCATCAGTCTAGGCATAATCTCTAACATGAATAAGGATGCCAAATAGACATTCAACTATTAAAATATGTCATGAATAGAGCATATAATACAACTTGTCAAAAATAACCAGTTATGATCAATAGGCACNAGCCCCCCCCCCCCCCCGATCATGATATAATCTTGGTACCTGTATATACACTCGTCACCTCGCGTATATGTCACCCCCAAATACATAGCATGTAGCAGATAAGTTTTTTGAAAAATATTTCCTAAATTCGAGGTTAAGTGTAACGACCCAGCCAGTCGTTCCGAGAGTAATAGCCCCATTTCCTCCGCTTCTGCTTCATTTTATGTGGTCCAGCTTCATTATGTTTTGTTAGATTGGTCGGCTCGCATTCGGAGCGATTTTTTGGAGAGAAATGAGACACTTAGTCTCTTAACTTGGTTTAATAGTTAAAAAAGTCAACCAGAAGTTGACTTATTGGTAAACAACCTCGGATGATAGATTTTATGGTTCGGATAGCTTCGTTAGGTGATTTGGGACTTAGGAGTGTGTTCAGAATGTCATTCGGAGGTACGGAGTAGATTTAGACTTGAATTGGCGAAATTGAGTTTTTGGTGATTTCCGGTCGGCAGTGAAAAATTAGCTATCGGGGTCGGAATAGAATTCTGGAAGTTTGATCAGGTTCGTGACGTCATTTTGGACGTGTGTGCAAATTTTCAGGTCATTCAGACGTGTTTTGGTTTGTTTCGGCATCATTGGCGAAATTTGGAAATCTCTAAGTTCATAGGCTTGAATCCGTTGTGATCTTGGTGTTTTAGCATTGTTTTGGGTGTTTTGAAGGCTCAACTAAGTTTGAATAAGGTTATGGGACTTTTTTGTGTTTTTGGTTGGGGTCCCGAGGGGCTCGGGATAATTTCGGATAGTCATCGGAAGGATTAAAATTGGAAAATGCAGCTGAAGAAACTGTTGGTGGAATGTTTCTGTGGCAGGTTGAAGGAGGTCGCAGGTGTGGGACATGGGTCGCACCTGTGGAGTCTCATGTGTGAAGAAGAAGTCGTAGGTGCGGAAAATGGTACTTTAAGTTGGATGCGTAGGTGCGCACCTAGGACCGCAGGTTCGGGTCCGCAGGTGCGGAAATCCCTGGGCAGATCATATAAAAAGGGTCCTTAGTGAATTTTGGTCTTTCTTTTACCATTTCATGCGGGTTTGAAGCTTTGGAGAGGGTTTTGAAGGAGGAAATCAAGAGGACTTTGTTGAGGTAAGATATTTGAACCTAAAACTCGTTTCTATGTGATTTTTGGACTAAATAAGGTGAAATTAAGGGAAACAAATCAGTGTGTAATTGGGGGTTAGGGCTTGGATAATTGGAGACTTTGATTGAGTAATTGAAGGGGCAATTGTGGTCTGATTTTGATGCTCTTGGTATGTATAGAATCGTGAGAGGATAAGGATTCCGATTTTGTGATTTTATCAAATTCTGAGACGTGAGCCTGGGGTTCGAGTTTGGCCAATTTCGGGAATTGTGCCTAATCTTGATAATTTTTGAATGGGTTCCATATCCCTAGCATATTTGGATGATATTAATCTGATTTTGATAAAATCGGAGCATTTGGGAGCCGATTCGAGGGGCAAGAGTATCGCGGAGTAGATTTTAGGGCCGGTTTGAGGTAAGTAATGACTGTAAATCTTGTCCTGAGGGTATGAAACCCCGGACTTCGTATTTTTTCACTATTTTTGGAGTGGAGCACATGCTGGATGACGAGTGTGTGGCGTGCACTGATTGGGGATTTGGACTCGGTCATTCCCGTGGCTATTGAGTTGCGTATTTACTTTTAAATCATATATTAAATAGTGTTTTCAGACTATTGTTATATTTAGATGTAAGTCATGTTTGAGGCCTTGTGCCGACCTGTTTAGAGCCCTTGGGGAATTTTACTGCTATTCCTCACTATGTTGACTTATGATTTACACTCAGTCATATTATGTTTAATTGATTTCGAAACTCAACCTTATTTACACTATTTTGAGATATAAAATGATGTTTTTGGATCGAGTACCCCGTTTTATTGACAGCCCGAGTGGCTTTTTGAGAGTTTCTAACTGAGCTCTGATTGTGAGGATATGATATGCCACGAGGTGGCTTGATATTAGCGCTTGGGCTGAAAGAGACACTCCGGAGTCTCTACACACCCCCAGTGAGCTCAGGTACCTACTGAGTGTGAGTGACGAGTGACGAGTGATTGGGAGGTATGAGTAACTGTGAGGTTGCCGAGGGGCTGATTATGAGTGATTGTGAGGTATGCCCGAGGGGCTGATTCTGAGTGATGTTATGCCCGAGGGCAGTTTCTTATTCATGTTTTTGCCCGAGTGGCTACTTATGATTCATTTCATTTTTACACTAAACTTCTTGGACATTTTTCTAAAATTGTTGGAAATTATGCTTTTTCAAAGGAGTTTTACTGACATTGTCTTTTTAAGCGTGATGATTTAACGTATACACTGTTGGAAAGAAAGACTGTGCTTATTGTGAAATGATGATTTGACTTTATGTGTTTCTTACTGTTCAGACCTGATTTATTTTCATTACTACTGAGTTGGTGTACTAACATTACTCCATGCACCTTATGTGCAGATCCAGGTGCTAGGGCAGAGTGAGCTGTGTATCTGTTCCAGAGAATTCTCGGAGATTTTGCGAGGTAGCTGCATGCGTCCGCAGCCCTTCTCTCTCCTGCTTATTATTATAGAGTTTATTTTCGAGAGTTGTATATTTTCTGTAGATGCTCATGACCAGTGACTCCGGGATCTTGGGGTTGTATTTAACTTCGGTGTAGCTATATCTGTTTTAAAAATGATTAAATGAAACCTTTATGGATTATCAGTTTAATAATGATATAAATGAAAGATTCTTTATGGTTTGACCATTAATTTGGATGGCCTAGTTCCACGATAGGTGCCATCATGACTAGTTTAGATTTGGGGTCGTGACAAGTTGGTATTAGAGCACTAGGTTACATAGGACTCAACGGTCATGAGCAGGTTTAGTAGAGTCTTGCGGATTGCTACGGAGACGTCGGTACTTATCTTCGAGAGGCTGCAGAACCCTTAGGAAAATCTCACATTCTTGAATTCTTGTCGTGCGAATCCATTTTATTCAGCCAAGAGCGTAACTCTTGAATTCCTTCTATGTATTCGAATGCGCACGTGAGCGCTTGGTATCAGCTGTGCATCGACAGCTTGTGACTTCCATGGATGAGATGTGATTTTAGCAAGTTGATAAAAGGCTAGTCTGGAGGACTTGGGGCCGGATTCTATTTATGACTTGAGTGCTGGGATTTCGAGTGTGGGAGCCGTGCATTTGGGGACTTATATATCCATTTTTGTTCTTATTGATGGGATTTGGTGACTAGATGAATTCATGGTGAATGTGATTTGATGGTTAGATGTGTTCAGATCATTTGATTGTGACAAAAGGACTGGCTGGAAATGTGGCAAGGACTATTGAGTGTTTGATTTCTGTCTCGATTTGGCATATGGCTTCGAGTTGTGAGTGTATTGGAAGACCTCTCATGTTGTTTAGTTCGGGAGTGAAGCGGATCTTTATGTTATGTTGTGAGTTCCTGGTGATGTCTTCTAGGATGACCTATTCCCCGGTAGCGTTCAGGTATTTGATTAACGGTGTATTCCAGCCATATTGGCACTCCTTTGTTATTGTAATCAATGATAGCATCCTGGCGTACTCATGTATCCAGGAGGAGCATACTCAGCATTTGAGGAGGGCATTATAGAAATTGATGGAGAAGAAGCTTTATGCAAAGTTCTCCAAGTGTGAATTTTTGGCTCAGTTCAGTAGCATTCTTGGGGCACGTGGTGTCCCGTGAAGGTATTCGGGTGGTCAGACGAGTGTGGAGAGAGCTTCCAGAAGCTCAAGATTTCTTTGACCACAGCTCCAGTGTTAGTTCCGCCATCAACTTCAGGTTCTTATACCGCGTATTGTGATGCCTCGAGGGTAGGCGTTGGTTGTGTTTAGATGCAGAAGGATAAAGTGATTGCATAATAGCTATGAGTGTCGGAAGGGTATAGAGAGAGATTAGTTTGAGGCTAAGCAGGCGGGGCTATTTCCCGCGGGGTGTCCTGAGGTTGTGTGATCCTTATGTTGTTTTGTAGCAAGTTCTCTTTTACCAGTAATTGATATATATTGCAATATGAGTGCAGATCGCTTGTGGAAGTTGGCATGACCATTCAATGGTGAATGCGAGATTTGTATATGGTTTGGGCTATTAGACGGTTTGTGGCATATGAGCTTATGAAGGATTTAGTTAAATCTCACTGCAGTATGGTGACAGTGATAGTGTATGGGCATTGGGAGTTATTGTTTGTTTTGATCGTGGTCTTTGAGCGAAGTAGGGGAGGTTGTTCATGATAAGTTGATTGTGCGATTATGTGTTGTATTGGTTGGTTCGAGGAATATTGGTGAACCAAATATGACCAGCAGAGGTGGATTCTGGGAATGACTCGAGTAATGGAAATTCTTCGACATAGGTTGTAATGTACTCTATGGGTAAGTGAGTTCTATTGAATGATTGAGTTGTAATTGTAAAAGGTGTAGTGGGTGCAGTGTATGAATTTGCTTGTTGCTTCAAGTGTGAGGACTACTTTCCCAGTATGTTGTTGTGTAAACGGGGTCAGGTCGTTCTGTCTGCTTGATCGGTGTAATCGAGATTTGTGTAGAGTGGATGACTCTCGAGAATGGTTCTGACGGATTCAAGGTTAAATATAGCAATTGGGAATCTTCAAGGTGTGTTTTGGGCTAGAACTGAGATTTACGTTGGAGGGTGTCAAGACTTGTGGCATTTCTACATTATCATGGATTCTACATATCAGTATCAGGAAGGTGAAGGTAATGGCTTTAGATTCGCAGGAAGTCTCTTCAGGGTAAGTATTTTGAATGTGGTACTTTTGGGGATATTTGAGAGAGTATTCATTGGCTCATGAGACTTAGACAGTGTGGTTTTATGCTTGGGTCTCGTGTGGTAAGTCTGGATTGAGGATTGCAGTATTATGGCAAGTAGAAGTATTAATTCGAAGGTAATTCAGAAGGAACTTGGATAAATAGGACAGCTTGGTAGTATGTCGGATCGTCATGGTAAGGGATATGATTAGTCCTTTAGGCTCTTATGAGGTAATGAGTTTCTTCGTGTGATTCATGGCAATGCTCTTGGGTTTTGACGGCATGCATAGCTTGGTTGAGTAGAAGGATTCAGTCATGTCGATTCGGTGTCGTACAAATGGGATTCGGAGAGTTCTTGATGAATTCTACCACGGTTAAAGATGTATATTCTCTACTGGCGTGAGGATCAGGTGATGTGTAATGATTTTGATTCTAAACGGGATCAAATGGAAAGTTCTTGGCTAGTTGGGTACGTACTTTCTTATGGCTCGGAGGGTAGCATGAATTTCTCATATTCATCATAGGATGTCATGGCGTATGCGGTATTTTGTGTATAGTAGGGATTTGCATATGTGAGGTCACAGTTCAGTTCTGCAAGGAAGGCCAGCACTGGCAGTTTAGATGACTAGGTAGATGATACCACTATTTGGTGGCTTGATGAGGGTATACATTTCAGAAAGCTCAATGTGTGGAGTTAAGGGTGCTTCACCGGTGTTGCGACGCTCTCTTGTTGGATCGACTGCTGACATTCAAGGTTGCTTAGTAACACGGAAGAATTATAGGGGTATCCCCCATGGAATGATTAAGTATTAGGGATGTGTTACGTATTCAAGCAATGGAGTTGAGATCAGATATAGTAATTCGTGTGCTTCATGGACTTCGAGACTGGGAGTTCTCATAGACAGGTTATTTTTTGGTTGTGGACTAGGAGGATACGAGCAAAGCTAGTCAGGTGTTAGTAAATGCCATGATTCGGTCCTTGTGAACCTTCGGAGAGTTATCTATCTGTTATGGGTGACCAGAGTTTATTTAAGGCTATTGGTAGGCCTAGTATGGGTGTGTGTTTCACACCGGGTCAAAATTGTTGACTCCAAATTGCTATGGTTGAGGGATGTACCACTTGCCTGTCATTGAGTTTATTCATATTCTGGAATGATATATGAGTTACCCTTCGGGGTTGCGAGGATTTGTGATCGTTGGTTATAGGCACATATGGTGCAGTTCTAATTGGGCTTTATAGCTAGATTTGAGTAAGGTAAGTAATTGGGTATTGCGGGATTGAGACGTATTGGTTATGTTCTTTCGGGTTCGTGTGGCATGGTATCATACGATTCCCCGGGGTTAGGGCAATGCACTTTGAGTACTTGATGTCGAATTGCGCATGGTTATTGATTTTGAGAAAGGTGACTCGAAGTATTTCATGTGGATGGGATCACGCATTGTAGCGGAGTTATGTGGAGGTATGATCCTTGGTGTCAGATTCGTGTGTTTTGATTTTTCGATGAGTGTCAAGCTCTTAGCATGGTGTTGTGACGGTAATTGTTAATGGTGGGATGGTCCTCTCGTGTGAATATTTTATATAATCTGATTGCATTGGGATGTTGCTATCGGGTGCACGAGTTGCACAGGTTATGGATTGAAATTGTATTGATGTGTCATGTCATCAGAGTGGTCGTGTTGGATGAGAAGAGGTCATTGGACCTAGGATGAATACTTTCATAATTGACTACAGCATAGTTGGAAGGATGAATATCCGGAGTCGGCTTAGAATTCTGCTATAATTCCTGTTTGGGAAGGGGAGCTTCATGTTTGACTGATCGGACGAATGGTTGCTAGTTTCTACGTGTTTCTTTCATCATCGGCAGTATATGGAAGTGTTATAAAGAGGCATTTCTTGATAAGAGAATATGTACCGGTATTGGGTTTTTTTGAGCAGCTATTGTGATTAGGAGTTATCGTTGTGGGTGTTTGAGTCATGCGGTATATTATGTGATTACATCTTGGGTTACGGATACGGCTTGATGCAGCGTGTTCAAACTTGTTCAGTTTATAGTTGTGGAATTTTGATCTTGTAAATTATTTCAGAGGTGGAAATTTGGTTCTAAGGTTTATGGGTCAGGATTGGATTTTAAAATCTCAACGGTGTTGTGCTATTGGACCTATATGGGATAGGGTGACGTGGGATCACCCATGGGTATGTTCATGGTGAGGTTTCGTGGCAGTTTGATGGTGTTGGAGAACAACTTTTGGCACGTTCGAGGACAAACATATGTTTAAGTATGGGAGGATAAAACGACCCAGCCGATCGTTCCGAGAGTAATAGCCCCGTTTCCCCCATTTCTGCTTCATTATATGTGGTTCAGCTTCATTATATTGTGTTAGATTGGTCGGCTCGGGTTCGGGGCGATTTTTTGGAGAGAAATGAGATACTTAGTCTCTTAACTTGGTTCAATAGTTGGAAAAGTCAACCGGAAGTTAACTTATTGGTAAACGACTTCGGAACATAGATTATATGGTTTGGATAGCTTCGTTGGGTTATTTGGGACTTAGGAGTGTGTTCGGAATGTCATTCGGAGGTCCGGAGTAGATTTAGGCTTGAATTGGCGAAATTGAGTTTTTGGCGATTATCGGTCGGCAGCAAAAAATTAGCTATCAGGATCGGAATGAAATATCGGAAGTTTGAGCAGGTTCGTAGCGTCATTTTGGACGTGTGTGAAAATTTTCAGGTCATTCGGACGTGTTTTGGTTGGTTTCGGCACCATTGGCAAAATTTAGAAATCTCTAAGTTCATAGGCTTGAATCCGATATGATCTTGGTGTTTTACGGTTGTTTTGGATGTTTTGAAGGCTCGACTAAGTTTGAATAAGGTTATGCGACTTGTTTGTGTTTTTGGTTGGGGTCCCAAGGGGCTCGGGATGATTTCGAATAGTCATCGGAAGGATCAAAGTTGGAAAATGCAGCTGAAGAAACTACTGGTGGAATGTTTCTGGTGTGGCCGCACTTGCGGAAGGGAGGGTGAATTATGACTTCAACCATACTAGTTTCACTCAATTCCGACTCTAAATCGATGTTCAAAACTCAAAAACTCATATTATGAAACATTAGGCAAAAACCTCCCCAAATTTCACTTTGAAATCATCAATCAAATCCCAAAACAAAGATGGATTCATGAAATATAACCAAAACTGAGTAGAGAACACTTACCCCAATCCATATGGTGAAAATTCCCTCCAAAATGGCCCAAATCCAAGCTCCCCAACTCAAAATATGACTGAATGAACAAACCTTAGTTTTATATATTTTCTGCCAGATATTCTGCCTCGTTTCTCATGCCAAACGATCCCGAAACTCACTTTTTATGCCTCCAATAGAATCCTTGTGAAATTCTATTCAAGTTAGGCTTTTGAATCACTTGATTTTACCTTATAATGAATGAGATATGTAGGTTCTAATATTTGCAAATATTGCAGATTTTTAAATGCGCCGTTAGTGGCATTTTCGTAATTAATCTGACAAAAATCTGGTAACCCAATTTTTAGTAAAATGATCATAAATTCCTCATACGATGTCCAAATTCGACGATTCTTTTTGCTATCGCTTTGTAATTACGATATGGATCTAATGCTTCAATGAAGAGAGAAACTGAAGCTCGTTTTCTTAATATGGTACCATTCATGCTTAAAGAAACGATGTCGAAACATAAGAAAAACGAGCGCAACACAGCCCAAACCTATCTGAAACTCACCCGAGACCCTCGGGACCACGTCCAAACATACCAAAAAGCCCCATAATATAGCATGGAGATACACGAGCCCTCAAAATATCGAGCGAACTGCAGATACTCAAAACGACCTGTCAGGACGTGACGTTCTCCACCACTTAAACACACGTTCGTCCTCGAACGTGCCAGGAGTCTTTCCAAAGCTACCAAATCATGGTGTAACCTTACTAGGCATAAACCCGGGGTGATCCCATGTCACCCTGATCAACATAAGCCTTCCAACACAACATAATTAGAGATCCTTATTTCGACCTTGGTCCTTAAACCTTAGAACTCAAATCTCTATCATCCAGAATTCATTACAAGACCCGAATCCCACAGCCACATACTATATAAGTCTAAACCAGTTGTACCAAATCATATCCCAAAAACCCGGATTCACAACTACATGAGCGACTAGAATACTACAAATATGGTCTGAATGAAATATAACTGTCTAAAACTAGATAAACAATAAAACATGATAGAAAGGGACTTCAAGGACTGCGAACACTGTGCATCTCTACCTCAAGTCTCCTGAATGAGTTGGTTCCGAGCAATCTTCTTTATGCACCCCTAGGACCAACATCTGGATCTGCACAAGAAGTGCAAAAATGTAGTATGAGTACAACCGAACCCATATAATCTGTAAGTGTCAAGCCTAACCTCGACGAAGTAGTGACGAGTCTATGATAAGACACTCACTAAAAATTTATGCGAATAATGACAAAAGATGATAGAAATATAAAAAAACAAGTAAACTCATAAGAAAAAACCCGAAGGTTAACTAACAGAGGGCCCCAGAATAACATCATCTCGTGACCTCGTATCACTGCACATAAATATAGCACTATAGCTACAAACAGTTACAGCACATCATACTCTGTTGCGGCGCGTAACCCGATCCTAACATTTACCAAAATATCTGTACTGGCGTGCAACCCGATCCCAATATCATATTAATTTTTGTTGCAGCGTGCAACCCATTCCTATTATTAACTTATTTCAATATTGTTGTGACGCGCAACCCGCTCCCAATATCAACTCATCATATGAACATCTCAACACAACCCAATTCCATCTCAGCACAAAAGGAAATAAAGCGCATAGAACATCAAGGAACTACCAGTACAAACAGGGAATAATCAATACCTCATATTCACAAACCTTGACGAATCATCGTTTCAAGAATAGCTAAGGGACTCACATAATTGAAATAACATAATAAAGCACAACCAGTAATGTAAAGACAATAAAAACAAGTAAAAACATGAGACAATGAAGATATACAATTAATACAGGTAGGAACATATAGAAAGTAAGCATGTATTGAGTGAAAAATGAATAAATTGAAACAAGTAGGAACAAAATAACAGATGACAAGTAAGGCATGGATAACAAGTACGTACATGCAGCAATGAAAGCATGTAACGAAATATAATATGGGTTAAATGATAACGTAAAGGTAAATAGCCCAAATTTCATGCTTTAACCCATGACAGCAAATATACACTCATCACCTTGCATATATGTCGTTCCCACACATAATTCACATAACAAATAGAATAACAAGTCCTAATTCCCTCAAGTCAAAGTTAAACACGACGCTTACCTCTTTCTGCAACCAAATCAATATCCAACCATGGCTTTTCCTTTCGAACAAGCCTCCAAACTAACAAAATCTAGCCAAATATCTTTCAAACCATTCAAAGTAAGCTTTAAAAACTATCCACGAATGAAAAAGATTCAATTTTGATCATTTCTAAAGAAGTCAACCCCCGGCTCGCTTGGTCAAAATCATAAATTTGGACCAATACCCGATTACCCATTCACCCCGAGCTCGATTATGTGATTTACAATGAAATTAGACCTCATTTTGAGGTCTAAATCTCAATTTTATAAAATCGTTAAATTCTACCTAAACCCCTAATTTCTAACATGAATTTCCTAGATTTGATGCAAAAAATTCATGAAAAGTAATGAGAATTGATTGGAAACTAGTTAAAGTTTCTTACCAATGATTTTAGAAAGAAAATCTCTCAAGAAAATCCTCTCTAGAGTGTTTAGGGTTGAAAAATAGAGTGGACAGAGCTAAGTCTCGACTTTTTCATCTTTTACCCCACTACAGACGTTGCAATTGCAAACTCTTGTTCGCAATTGCGATGTTTGCAAAAGCGAACAACTATCCAGCCATCAGTGGTCGCAAAAAGCGACAGAAAACTCACATTTGCGAACATCCCCTATATGCATTTTTGATCTGCACCTTCATATTTGCGAAGGTTTTCCAGCTAAGCTCAGGTCGCATTTGCAACCAATCAACCGCAAAAGCGTAGCCCCAAATTGTCATGACCCTAGTTTATCTCGGTAGGATGTCGTGATGGCACCTAGTCTCTACGACTAGTTAAGCCTAATATTTGATAACAATTGAACAGATGTAATTAACAAAGTACTTAAAACTAGTATGATAAACTCATATAACTTCTGAAAAGCAAAATCTCAACCATATCACAAGAACTGTGGAACAGAGTCATAAGCTCTATTGAATAAACTAATATATCTAATACATTAATGTTTGAAAGAAAATACAACACTAAATGAGAATAAGGGAAGGTAACTCCAAGGCCTGCGGATGTCGAACAAGCATACCCTGAAGTCTCTTATAAATGCAGCAAGCAGGTAATCACAAACGACCGGCACGAGCACACATACATGGATCTGCACAAAAATGTGCAGAAACGTAGTATGCGTACACCACAATGGTACCCAGTTTGTATCATGTCTAACCTCAGTAGAGTAGTGACGAGGCCAGATCAAGACAACTACTAGGATATAAATAAAGAGTATGAAAATGTAATACAAATATGTAATGGAAAGTGAAAAAAATTGATACAAAACAAGATAATAGCATGAACTAGTACCGGAAATCAACAATGAAAATAGCATAAAAGAAGCAACAAAAGGGCTAAAATGATCATCTACGGATAACAACTGCTAGAACAACGAAGAATGAAACAAGAATAAATATTACCACCAAAAAACTTTGCAACATGAAATAAATAGCAAGAATCACAACGAGGCACCGCCTCGTGTATAATGAAATCAAAATCGAGGTACTGCCTCGTATAATCAAGAATCAAATTCGAGGTACTGCCTCGTATTCATATTTCTCAATTTCAATCAAAATATTTCCTTATACCACCGTGTGAGCCTTGCATTTGAAATATGTTTTGAAAACAGTTTTTCCGAAATTACACCCACTTTAGCCCACCTTACGGCATCGCGTGGCTTCACATAGTTCCCCTACAAGAAACATGCACATAAGTCCCACCTTATATCTCCTCATGCACATCAACCCTAAGCCTTATACCGCTGCATGCTCATCAATAACACATTACAATCACAACGCGCACCACATGCCCATATATCACAATTTGCCAACAATCCACAATATCAATATTTCCACAACAAGATCCCACGGCTCCACCACAACGGGTACAATAATATCGACAACAACAATGAAAGTAAAAATGCTCAAAGGGATATATTTCAACAATAACAATTTTGCCTCAACAATGATAACGACTTTCACCACTTCAACACCAATAACTCAACAATGAGAGACAATACATAATCACGACGTTAAATAGGAATAACTCAAAATGGAAGAGATAACGTGTAGCAATGATTTCAAATAATGGGAGCCAACAACGAAAGACATAACATGAACAATAACTTCAAGAAATGGTAATCAACAACGAAAGAGGTAACATGAACAATGACTTCAATTAATGATAATCAACAACGAAAGAGATAACCTGTATAGTGGCTTCAAATAATGATAGTCACCAATAAAGAGATAGCATGTGACAATAAAATAAGCAACAAGTTCAACTAGAGCATGAGAGAAAATTATCAATTAGGAGATAGAATAAGTGTTAACGAAATCATTTAAGGCATATAAGGATAGACAAACACAAGTAAGAATAGATTGACTAAAAGGATTAGAACATGATATGGCATTCAATTAAATCATGGAAATAGTCTAAGTAGCCTAAACCAGTCAAATACCACGTACAACCCGTGTACCCATTGGTCACCTTGCGTACACGGATCTCACCTAGTACAATTGAATATAACAATACCAATCCTAAGGGGTAGTTCCCACACGAAGTTAGACAAGACACTTACCTCAACTAGGCCAATTCAACACTCGTAAATAGCCTTTTCCTTAAAATTCGTCTCCACACAGCTCAAATTTAACCAAAATCGTCTTAATATCATTAACAATGCTAGGGAATTAAATTTCAATAGATAAAATTGAGTTCTTTACACTTTTTCCAAAAAGTCAACTCGGGACCCGTCCAGTCAAAACCCGGGTCTAATGGTAGATTATATCTGCCCATGACCCCACGAGTACATATGTGTGATTAGTTTCAAACTTCGAGTCCAAATCGACTCTCAAAACTCAATTTCTTATTTTTTAAAAACTTGAAGTTCACAAATTTTCACTTTGATTCACATGATTTTGATGTCAAAATCTAAGATATGTTGATGGAATGTGATTAAAAATAGATTGGAATCATTTACCCAAGTTTTATAGGTGAAAATCCCCTCTCCAAATCGCCTCATACCGAGTCTAGGGTCAAAAATGAGAGAATGAGAGATAAAATCCCGACTTTCAACCCTAATGTTCAGCTGCAGTTATGGAAAATGCGATATGGATTCGCAATTGCGAACCCACGCAATTGTGCCAGAAACCTCGCAATTGCGGCACTGAAGGTCTAGGAAGCTCTTCAAAAATGCGAAGAAGGGCTCGCAATTGCGTACCTTGCTGCCCTTGCAATTGAGACAATAACCATCGCAAATGCGAACCTAGCTTAGCCTAGAATTTCTTCGCATGCGATGAAAGAATCACATTTGCGATACCTGTAGGATTTCTGTTATAGTCGCAAATGCGACCCTGAGGACACCAGTTTTGTAGAATTCAGTCCAACACACTCCGGAACGTGTCTGAAACTCATCCGAGCCCTCGAACTCCAAACCAAACATCCACACAAGTCTAAAAATATCATACAAACTCGCTCGCGGGATCAAAACACAAAAATAACATCTAAAACTACAAATTGAACTCTAAAACACATGAATTTCAAAGAAATTTTTAAGAACTTCTATAATTACAATTAGATGTCTAAATCCTATCAAATCAACTCCAAACGATACAAAATTTTGCGGACAAGTTCTAAATATCATAACGGACTTATTTCAAGTCCCAAAATTAAGTTTCGAGCCCGATAGCTAAAAGTCAACCTATGGTCAAACCTTTCAACCTCAAGTTACCAAATTTTGGCAAATCAATCTATATCAACCTACGGACTTCCAAAATCAATTATGGGCATACGCCCGAGTCCAAAATTATGATATAAAGCTATCTGAGTTATGAAACATAGTTCCGGGGTCATTTTCACAACAAAAAAAAAAACAAAGTTTGGTCAATATTTTCAAATTTAAACTTTTAAGTCAAGAATCAAGGGTCCAAATCAACTCGAAAGTTACCCCGCAAGTCATAAAACCATAAACACACATGGTGAAGTATGAAAAGGAGAAACGGGGTACAATTACACAAAGCGACCGATCAGATAGTTACACAAATAATCATATTTGTGATACTAACTTTGCAATTGCGATGCCATCAGCCCTTCCCAGTCATTGCATTTACGATTCCAACTTCCTGAAAGCGAGACTCGTAATTGCGAACAGGTCATCGCAAGACCTGCAGACCTGAGACACCAGCAAAGGAATTAGCAATCCAAAACCTTTCGAATCACATCCAAAGCTCATCTTAGCCACTCAGGCTCGAAACCGAACATGTACACGAGTATAATAACATCCTTCAAACTTTCTCGCTACTTCAAATCATCAAAATAACATTAACTTAGCAAGAATCGATCATAAAATCTCAAGATTTCAACTCAAAAGCTCAATTTTCACAATATTTCACATCACACATTGAAATACGCTAGGGTCAACCGGACCCCAAACAAACATGTGTACAAGTTCAAAAGCATCATACAAACCTACTGAAATCGTCAAAATACCAATCCGAGATCGTTTACCAAGAATGTTGATTGTGATCAACTCAAGTCTCATTTTAAGCCAAAAATCACATTTTCTTCAAATTTTACGTAAAAGCTTTTCAAAAAACAGCACGAACACCTTTCCAGTCATTCTCGATAAAGTTTTTAAATATTGGATTTTCCATTATTTAAATCGTCTGTCTCCGTCACTTGTAGTTATTTACCATTCAATGAATGATTGATAAAGAATCCATTGATATTAATCTAATCCAATTAGAATGCTTGGTACTTTGTAGTTGTACATTAGCAAAGTATTGAAAATCGTATTTACTCTTTCTATTTCTAACTATCGGGAAGATTCATCCTATATTATTCCTAGATTATTCCAGCAAATAGCAGAATCGTGACTAGGGAACTATACTAGCGACCTACCCAATTTATTGTAGAAATTATCGCGATCAATGATTGGACCATGAAAGCTAGAAATGCTTTTTCTTGGCTAAAGAAACAGATTACTCGATCTATTTCCATATCGCTCATGATATATATCTTAACTCGGACATCCATTTCAAGTGCATATCCTATTTTTGCACAGCATGGTTATGAAAATCCATGAGAAGCGACTGGGTGTATTGTATGTTCCAATTGCCATTTAGCTAATAAGCCCGTGGAGCTTGAGGTTCCACAAGCGGTACTTCCTGATACTGCATTTGAAGCAGTTGTTCGAATTCCTTATGATATGCAACTGAAACAGGTTCTTGCTAATGGTAAGAGGAGGGGTTGAACGTGGGGGTTGTTCTTATATTACTGGAGGGGTTTGAATTAGCTCCTCCCGATCATATTTCTCTCGAGATGAAAGAAAAGATTGGCAATTTATCTTTTCAGAGCTATCGCCCAAATAAAAAAATATTCTTGTGATAGGCCCCTTACACATAAATCGATAAACATCAAATAAAGCTATTAGAGGTCTCGGAATACGAGAATTAGGGCTAGTACGCAAAATGACCTATCGGGTCGTCACATTTAATTTCCCAAAACCTAGCCAAACATTATTCACATAAATCAAATAATGCTATAGGAAGAAATATTAATCGGTAAAAATTTGATCTATGAAAAATTTCAAAAAGTCATAAAAAGTAAACCCGGGTCCACTTCATCAAAACTCAAAATTAAAATCGGATCCCAACTACCCATGAGTCATGGAACCCTAATCTATAATTAAAATTATATGTTGATAATATTAGCTTGCTTAAATCAATAATTCTCTATCTCTAGAGTTTCTTTTATTTCTCACTTCGTTTCTCCAAATCCTTGATTTCATGTTAAAATAACTGATAGATCCTTAGTTTGATGATAAAAGTGAGTTCAAATAACTTATCCTAACGTGGTTAATGAAGAAATATGTCAAAACCCCTCAAAATCAAGTTATAATGCTCAAAAATAGAAGAAAAAATGCCAAAAACTATGAAATGGACTCTATTTATAGTGTGAAAAACTATCTGGCAGTAAAAATGCACCATCGTGGAACCCAGGGTGTCACCCCCGCATGACGGTAGTGCTGCAACCTGCAACACTCTATTGACCAAAAACTGCTTTGTCACCCTTCAGTAAAATGACCATAACTTTGTGCTCAGATGTCAGAATGACGAACGGTTTGAACCACAAGAAATTAGACACAAATAGATGCTATTTAATCGGAACCTCATCCCAAATTCTTTATATATTGGGAGATATTCAATTTTGAAGTCAAATAAATTATAGAAAAGCCTTGTTTTCAACAACTTATTCATTCAAAACTTGCCCCAAACGCATAGAAACTCAGCCGAGCACCTAGGGACTCCATTCAATCATTACTACAAGTCTAAACACCTTATATGTACTTTTTAAAAATCTCATAACACCCGCTTGAACATCACAATAAATTTGAGGTTCAAATCGATAGAATTTTTTAAGTTCTTAAATCTTCGTTCTTTCAAGAGAGTATATGAATCACACTTAGACACTTCGGATTACTTTAAAACTATTGTAAATAAGTTCAATTCAACTATATAGACCTACCCAAAGTCACGAAATACCAATCAGAGTTCAAAAATATCAAAGTCAACTCTTGGTCAAACTTATGAACTCTTAAGTTTTACAAATTGCCAACTTTCAGCAAATAGTGTCGAATCCTTTTAGGAACTCCAAAATATAATCTGAACATAGGTATAAGTCCAAAATCATCATAAAATCCTACCAAAACTATCAAAATTCGATGTTGAGTCTATTCACCAAAAAATCAAACTTTGGTCAACTCTTCCAACTTAAAGTTTTATTTAGGAACTAAATTTCCGAATCACTCTCAAAGCTCTTGGGACCAAAATTATCCATACCCGCAAGTCATAAAAGATCATGTGGATCGACGAAAAGTCTTAAATCGTAAAACGAGATACTAGAATTCAAAATAACCAATTAGCTCGTTAGAAGATTTCACCTATGTGAGAGTGAAAGTAAGTCATTTTTTATGATAATTGGAATTATTAAATACTCATGAAATAGAGATATCACAACACCATAATATTATCTCTAATAAAGTTCATGACAATATCTTGATTATTATGTGTAAGCAGTGATACTTTATTTCCCTTATGCAGTCACCGTTCATAGCTGATACCACAACGACTCTCGAGTAAAGATTACTATTTTACTAAGTGGAAGTTAAATGCAGAGCACGCCTTCATTATGCATAATAATCTCCCTTCAATTGGTAAAGTCTTTTATTTTAATATTAAAATGAGCGGAAGAATGTTGTTGTTGTGTGTATTTTAATATTAAATTTATAATACTAAAGTGTATTATTTTTTGTGATGTTAATGGTGATGGGTTTATAGCACCTTAGCTTTATGTTTTGATAATCTAACAAACTTACTGTCAAAGAACCAGATAAGGAATCTGACACACTTGGTACACAACTCAATCAACGGACTCAAGCTAATGGGAGTTGCTATGATATCAGAAGATAAAGAATCAACTCAGGGACCTGATCCCCTTGGGTTCCCCTGAAAACAGTACGAAGTCAACTCTCTACAGCTGGAAAGTGACTGTCTGCACTGTACACGCAAAAAGTGCAGCAGTCACTTCTCATTGGGAAGGAAGGACCTTGTACCAACCAAGTGATTACATCATTAAAGTGATGTCATCCAAGTTGTATTAACAATAAGCATTACAATAAAACATCACTTGAACACTGGTGAATTCACTCAAGCACTCCAAGATCTGATAATCAAGCATTCAATTCACAAGTGCATCAAGAACAAAGTACAACACTACTACGGACCAATTCCTACAACAAGTCTCTTGTATGTCCTTAGGTGAGTTGTAACATTGTATTTGTTCTTCATTGTAATTCCTACTTAGCTTATCTAGAAGCATAAATTAGGAACCCTTTGTAAACCCATAAACCTTTAGTATTTGTGTCGTGAGTAGAATTAGTCATGAGTTGATGTCTTTGTAATAGGTGTATTGCAAAGTGGCTTGTAATAGGTGTATTACAAGCTAGTGAGAAATTAAGAGTTTAATTCCTAGGTTGCATAGGTTTTAATCTAAGGATTTCTCATAGTGAAGTTGAAATCCTACTAGTGGAGATCGTGGTTTTTTTATCTCCTTGAGCAGGGATTTTTTCACGTAGAATTCTGGTGTTGTTCACTTACTGTTGCATTAGCGTGTTCTATGGAAACTGTTATAGGACCAGGTCTTTATACAGTTTGGTGGACTCATATATTCTATCAACTGGTATCAGAGCGGGTTCTTTCTACCAGGATAACACCTAGAAAGGATCCTCATGGTTGCTCCACCAAACTTCGAAGAAGGTCAGTCCACCTGCAGGCCACCCAGGTTCAATGGTCAATACTATGGGTGGTGGAAGACAAGGATGTGTGATTTTATCATGGCTGAAGATTCCAAGTTGTGGGATGTCATTTGTGATGGCACTTATGTTCCTACAAAAAAGGTTGGAGACCTGCTGTGACAGTTCCAAAGGCCAGGAAAGAATACAATGATGCTGACAGAGAAGCTTGTCAATCCGCCAAGGAAATATGGGATGCTTTACAAACAGCACACAAAGGAACCACTCAAGTAAATCAGTCTAAGATTGACATGCTCACCATTGAGTATGATCTTTATAGAATGAAGGATGATGAATCCATTCAATATATGCACACACGATTCACTTCTATCATAAATTAGCTACACTCTCTCGGTGAGATCATTCCAAGGAACAAACTCATAAGGAAGATTCTTAGTGTTCTGTCCAGCTTCTAGGAAAGCAAAGCGAACGCCATTACTGAAGCAAAGGATTTGCAGGCACTGACTATAGATGAGCTGGTTGGAAATTTGAAAACCTATGAAATGAATAAGAAGAAGGACAGTGAAAGAAGAGAACCAAAGAAGGAAAAGAACCCGGTACTCAAGGCAGAAAGCAATGACACAAGTGGCGAGGACAGTGATATGGCTTACTTAACCAGAATATTTTAGAAAATGGTTAGAAGGAATGGAGGTATACCCAAGAGAGGCATTTCTAGCAAGCCAAGGAATTATCACCTCTGTCATAAATGTGGAAAGCCAGGGCATTTCATCAAGGATTTCCCTCTACTAAAGCAAGAACACTTCAAACACAACGCTGACAAAGCAGCCAAGAGGAACCCAGTTCCTGATAAACATTTCAAAAGAAAGAACGCCGCTGACAATGTTGTGAAGCAAGCTCTTGTTGCATGGGGAGATTCTTCCAGTGAGTCTGAAGAAGAAAATGATATAGGTGACAGTTCCATGATGGCAGTTGAAAGTGAAGCAAATGAGTATGACTCAATATTTGTTTTGATGGCTCAATCAGATGATGACAATGATGAGGTAAACTTTCGGAATGTTCAGAGAAATCTGAAATCTTACTCTCCTAAGAAACTCATGTCATTAGCTAATGTGTTAATTGATGCTTATCATAGTTTTGTAAACTATAAGTATGCCTTAACTATGGAGTTAGGAGATGCTGAGCAAACTAGAGATGGCTTGGTAGTTTGTGTTGTTGAGTTGAAGGAGACAATAGATAATCTGAACAATGAAAAAGAGGTTCTAACTGACAAAATTTCTAGTGTAGAACACGAAAGAGATGATTTGATGGTGATAGTGGTTGACTTAAAGGAAACAATTGAGAATTTAAGTAAAGAGAAAGATGCCTTAATCGAGAAAGTTGCTTCTATTGAGAAAGAAATAGATGACCTCTTGGTGGTATTGTAGACTTAAAGGAATCAATAGAGGAACTTAAGATTGAATGTAGGCCTTGAAATCCTGAAAAGGGGAAAGAAGTTGCAAGTGAGGCACACATTAAGCTTGTAAATGAGTTGAACATGGTGAAAGCTACCTTGTGTGCTGAACTTGAGAAAAATAGGCATCTTCAGACAAACTTAGAAAGAGTGAAGAGTGATTTAGAAAAGTCTCTTAAGTGGACCTGGTCATGTATGTTAACAATAGTGGAAACATGGAGGGAATAGGGTTTCAAAAGGAGAGAACTCTTTATAACCCTCACATGAAATATGTTACTCTACCCGATAATTCTCTATGTACCCACTGTGGAACAATGGGAATTTTAAAGAAAACTGCAAAGTCAGGGTTCAATCTCTTTAGAAAAACAAAGTTTTTGCTGAAAGGGGCCAGGTGCCACCCATAAAAAGTGCATGTTACCTGCATGGACTAGAAGAGAACTTATTCATCCCTTTCCTCATTACAAGGGACCCAAACTTGTTTGGGTTCCTAATTCCACCCTTGATTTCCTTGTGAAAGGAAGCAGTCAATAATGGTTCATGGACAGTGGATGCTCAAAGCACATGACTGTGAATACCATGGACTTCCTTTCACTAAAAGCCCTGCAAGGAAGGAGTGTATCCTTTGGAAATGGGAAAAAGGGGTACATTCTTGGTGTTGGAAAAATTGGAAAATCTCTCACTCACTCAATTGAGAACGTGTACTATATCAATGGTCTTAAGTACAGTCTCTTGAGTGTTTCTCAAATATGTGATAAAGTAAACAAGGTGGAGTTCTTGTCAAAGATATGCACAGTTACAAATCTCATAACTGGTGAAGTGGTACTTGTGGCCAAAAGATACAAGAACATATTCGTTGCTGATTTCGAGTCCTACAAAGTGGTGATATGAGCTGCTTGAAAGCAGTTGATGATGATGATGCTGAACTGTGTCATAGAAGGCTGGGGCATGCAAGCTTTTCTCTACTGAATAAGCTGGTTCAGAAGGACCTGGTTTGTAGTCTGCCCAAGTCAAAGTTTAAAGAACACAAAGTTTGTGATGCCTGCACTAGAGGAAACCATGTGAAATCCTCATTCAAGCTAAAAAATGATGTCAGCACCTCGAAACCACTTGATCTTCTTCATATGGATCTATGTGGCCCTATGAGAGTGCCAAGAAGGGGAGGAAAAAGACACATTTTTGTGATAGTGGATGACTATTCCAGATTCACTTGGACCCTGTTCCTTAGAACAAAAGACGAAACCTTTGAAGTTTTTGTAGCCTTTGTGAAGAAAATTCAAGTGAATGTGGAAATAAAAGTAGCATGCATTAGATCAGATCATGTAACAGAATTTGACAATGTCAATTTTAATGAATTCTGCAACGAGAATGGCATCACCCACAACTTCTCAGCCCCAAGAACTCCACAGCAAAATGGAGTCATGGAAAGGAAGAACAGAACTCTTAAATACATGGCAAGAACTATGCTGATCGATAATGAGATTGGTAAGAACTTCTGGGTAGAATCTATCAACACTGCCTACTACTTGGTGAACAGGTGCACGATCAGGTCTCTCTTGGAAAAAACTCCCTATGAGTTGCTGAATGGAAGGAAGCCCAAGTTGACTCACCTAAGAGAATTTGGTGCAAATGTTATGTTCTCAACAATGGAAAGGATCAGTTTGGGAAATTTGATGCCAAGAGTGATGAAGGAATTTTCCTAGTGTACTCTTCTCAAAGTAAAGCCTACAAGGTATACCACAAGCGGACTCAGTGTGTTGAGGAGAGTGTTCATGCAATCTTTGAAGAGTCTTATCTCTCATGTGATAATAGCAACAAGGATGATCAAGATGGAGAGCCTCTGCTAGTTCCAGGAGAGGTCATTGATATGGAAAATGGAAAGGCATACATGATGACTCAAGTGAAGGAGACAGGTGAAGACAATGCAATCTCCTCCTCATCGGATGGAGAGGAACCAGGTACTACAATCACAACCATTGAAGCTGAAGAAAGAGTGGTTGATGCAGTTCAAAGTACTCCACAAGTAGCAGAAAGAAGGATACAAGGAAACCAGTCAAGTTTACCTAACTCTTCTTCAAATGAAATTCAAGTGCCAAATTGGAAACACAAGAGCTCCCATCCTCTCAACAATATAATCACTCCCCTAGACTCAGGTGTACAAACCAGATCAAAAGCCATAAATTCACTCGCCTTCTCAGCATTTCTCTCCCAAATAGAGCCCAAAAACATTAAGGAAGCCTTAAAGGATGCAGACTGGATCACAGCCATGCAGGATGAGTTGCATCAGTTTGAACAGAACAAAGTATGGCACCTGGTACCTGGACCCTCAGATCGAACCATCATTGAGACCAGATGGGTATTCAGGACAAGCTTGATGAACATGGGAACAGTACAAGGAACAAGCAAGGTTAGTGGTTCAAGGCTATAATCAGGAGGAAGGAATTGATTATGATGAGACTTTTACTCCGGTTGCTCGTATAGAAGCTATCAAGATCCTCATTGCCTTTGCATCTCATATGGAATTTACTTTGTTCCAAATGGATGTCAAAAGTGCATTTCTGAATGGTTTCCTCAAAGAAGAAGTTTATGTAAAGAAACCTCCAGGTTTTGAATGTCATGAACACCCTGAATATGTATTCAAATTGGACAAGGCGTTGTATGGGTTGAAGCGGACTCCTTGAGCTTGGTATGAAAGCTTGTCAAAGTTTCTCTTAGAAAATGGTTTTGCAAGAGGAAAAATTGACAACACTTTATTTATGAAGAAACGAGGGAGGAACCTGCTCATTGTTCAGGTATATGTTGATGATATAATTTTTGGGGCAACAGCTGATTCACTATGTGAGGAATTTGCAAAACTCATGGGAAGTGAGTTTGAGATGAGCATGATGGGTGAGTTGAATTTCTTCTTGGGTCTTCAAGTGAAGCAGTCCACAAAGGTAACATTCATTAGTCAGCAGAAGTATATCAAGGAGCTTCTGAAGAGGTTTGACATGGAAACATCAAAAATGATTGACACTCCCATTTCCACTGCTACTCGACTAGACATGGATAAATCTGGCTCTTTTGTGAATCAAACAATGTATAGAGGCATCATTGGATCTCTCCTCTATCTTCCTGCAAGCAGGCCAGGTATTTTATTCAGTGTGGGACTATGTGCAAGGTTTCAGTCAAACCCCAAGGAATCTTATCTGAAGGATGCCAAAAGAATCCTGATATATCTTAAGGGAACACAGGTGCTGGTTCTATATTACCCTTCAGGTGACAATGTTAATCTTATTGGGTATGTTGATGCTGATTATGCAGGTTATCTTGTGGACAGGAAAGCACATCTGGAATGGCTCACTTCTTGGGGCCATGCCTTATCTCATGGGGCACAAGGAAGCAAAACGCAGTAGCTCTTTCAACAGCTGAAGCAGAATATGTTGCTGCAGCCTCTTGTTGTGCTCATCTTCTATGGATCAAACAATAGTTGAAAGACTTTGGAGTGTACACAGATTGTGTACCCCTTCTGTGTGACAATACAAGTGCACTCAACATGGCAAAAAATCCAGTCCATCATAAAAGAACCAAGCACATTGATATGAGACATCATTATCTCAGGGATAATGTGGAAAAAGGGCTTATCTGTATGAAGTTTTGCAGCACAGAAGACAAAATTGCATATATATTCACCAAAGCCCTGAGCAGAGAACACTTTGAAAAAAACAAGCTGGCGTTGGGGCTAATGAAGCCTAATTAAGAACCTGATTCCTTTCATTTGGCTAGTAGAGTCATACTCAGGTAAAATTAGCTAAAGTATTTTCCGGCCAAGTCTAACTCACTTCTATACCGTTACAGGTAGACACGCATGATGATCACAAAAGATGCTGAGGCAATGCATGAGAGGTAAAAGAAGGTTTAGCATTTTTTGAAAGACTGGTCAGGAACCTGGTTCTTGTACCACAGGTTAGTAGTCTCTTGATTTTCTTATACATATCTCAAAAGAAACTAAAATAATGCCACGTCATTAACCTTTTCAGACCCTGTACGTCACGTCTTTTCGTTCAAATCCTTTCACTTCTCTCTGAAACGTTGCATCTTCCCACACATTTGCCACCATTTTCAGAACGCGTTTCTCTTCCCTTCATAATTTCCATTCACCTCATCAATCCTCATTATAACCTTCCCACTCCCAACACTTAAACGACCATCTTTTGTATCCCTCAGTCTCTCCAGAACCTTCAAACAAATTATCTACCGTGGTTGAGGATCAAACAATCCCTCCTACCACTAAAGAGAAAACCCTTGAATCTTCTATCCATGTAGAAATACCACCAGTCGTCCCTTCTTCCACCACTGTTGAAATAGAAAACCCTAAACTTGTTTCTCTTTCACCCTCCATCCCTCTCACTACTCCCTCTGACTCTACTCTTCCTCTAAGTGTTGAGAACTCAAAAATCCCTGAAAATGATAGCATCTATCCCTTGTCGCCTAAGATTCTCAATGAGCAGAGTAAAGATGATACTCCAGTTCCAGAAGAAAAGAGTGAGACTCCATCGGCAGAAAAGGTTTCATCGATCAGTCCTGAAGGTGCAAAGGTTTATGAGGAAGGTATTGATCAGTCTACATGTACTCCTGTATCTTATGTTGTTTCCCCTATGGAATCTCAAGAGAGGGAGGCCATAGAAAATATGTTGGCCATTACTACTGAAGGAATAGTGGGTGAGGAAAACTCTGTTATGCATGTGTCTCAGAGGGAAGGGACTCAACCCCTAGTGGAACAAGGAACAATGGTGCTATTTGAATCATCTACACCGGAAGAGGATACTGGGACCCCTCTTGATGAACCTAACCCCTCTCCTGAGGAAACAGGTCAGGAATCATCTTCCCAGGTCAGCTTCGGCCCTGCTCCTTCTCCTCACTTTGATGCTGAGCCCTTGGAAGCAATACCTCATGTCATGAGGTCCAGTGATGAAGAGGATTAGGATGATGTTGCTCTAAGTGAATTTTTCAAAGTAAGGAGGCCAGCAGCAACTCCTGAGCCCCCTCCTAAGATACCTATCACAATGTTGCAAAAAAGGAGGCTCTTGAGTCTGCGCTAAAGAAGAGTAAAAGGAGTATCAAGAAGAAGAAGAAGAAGAAGAAGAAGAAGAAGAAGAAGAAGAAGAAGAAGAAGAAGAAGAAGAAGAAGAAGAAGAAGAAGAAGAAGAAGAAGAAGAAGAGGAGGAGGAGGAGGAGGAGGCTGGTGAAGGATGGTGAAATTGTTTGTGACAAGAATATTCCAGTGGTGGAAGTTGATGAGGAAGCCCAAGAGGAACCAACTTCCTTGATCAAGAAATCTCAGAAAAATAAGCAATCTACTGAGAGTACTTCAAATGAGGCCGTTGGAATAGCCAGTGAAAAGTCAGTGAAGGATAGTGGCAAGTTGAAGCAAGTGATGGTAGAAGAGTCAATGTCTGATGAGGATGTTCGAGTGAAGTATAGTGGGAAAGTTAAGTCCAGTGGAAAGTCTGTTAAAAGAAAATTGGAGAATGTGAAGGAACCCAATTCTATGAAGAAGGCAAGAAGTGGAAGTATATCTGGTAAAGAAAGGTTGAGGTACCAGAAAGTGTTGTGGGATCGCACTTTTGAACCGGAGATATCTGAGATGGATGTTATGCGCCAAGTAGTTGAGATAGTTGAATTTCAACAGTGGGGACATCTATTCAAGGTGGATGTGCCCAAAGTTTATGAGGAAGAGGTTCAAAGTTTCTACGATTACCTCTTTACAGTTGAATCCGATCATATCTATGCTCTAGTGAATGGCGTAGACATTGTTATGGACTTTGATGTGTTAGGAGACATACTTAAAGTCCCTTATGAAGGTTTGTCTTCTGTTAGAGGTGCATTTGGTTCAAAATTTAGGCGTGCTGTAGTTAAGGAGAGAGCTGTCCAGCAGGGGGAACGGGTGCATAAGAAAGCTTTGCTTCCTGTTTATCAGCAGCTGTTTGAGTTGGTGAATAAAGTCTTGCTTCCTCGCGCCGAGAGCAGGTCTATCACATCCAGGGTTGATCTATATCTAATGGAAGCACTGGATGAGTTCCAAACTGTTAATATGTTAGCCATAATGATTGAGCATATGCAAAAGGTGGCAGCATTCAAAGATGGAAATCACGGCCTCCCCTATGGATTTCACCTCACGCTTGTCTTCAAATTTTTTAATGTTCCTTTGGGACAGCCTAAGATGGGTACCAAGAAGCATCTCTAAAACTACTCTAGAGGAATGTGAATGTGTTGACAAAATTGGAGGGGTAGGAAGCACTTCGACGATCTCCCAGCTTATCAATGCTCCGAACAGTGCTACTGAAGAGATCAGAAAGTTGAAGGCAAGGAATGTCATATTAGAGACTCAACTCAGTCAGGACCAAGAGGCACCAGGGTTTCAAGCGCAGAGTTAGCTCGTCTGACCAAGGAGAATGTTGATCTCAGGCAACAGGTTGAGAACCTGAGAGAGAAACTACTCGCTGAGCAAATGTCCGTCAATGCTTGGATAGATCTCGTCCTCAACACTCTTGCTGACTCTTTCAAGCCCTCTTCATCTAGTGTCCCCTAGGCTAATCCTTCAGTGACCAGTGTCCAGTTTATCTCTCTTGACAATATTTTGATGATGTTGTTGTAGTTATTTTTGTTTTTCTTTTTGGTTTATGGATGGATATCACTAGTTCTGCTCCTGTGGAAAATAGTCCAAATCTTCTCTTGGTATAAAGTCATATGCTTATGTTTTTGTTGACAAATGAAAACTCTCCTTCTTTTGCTGTGAATGCTTATGTTTTTCTGCTTCTCTTTTCTATCATGATTGTGTGCACACAAGTGGCATGAGTTAACTTGGCTGGACTTCTTTATGCTATTTACTTGCTTTTGTATTTTTTAATAATGTCAAAAGGGGGAAGATAAATTGAAGGAGTTAAGGAAGAAGCAGGGACTGATTAAGGGGGAAGCACAAAGTCAGGTGGAACTTGTGAAGTTCCAGTTACTTTATCTGGTTTTTGTTGCTTTGAATATGATTGTCAATTTTTAAGTTCGCATCATCAAAAAGGGGGAAATTGATGGGTTTATAGCACCTTAGATTTATATTTTGATGATCTAACAAACTTACTGTCAAAGAACCAGATAAGGAATCTGATATACACTTGGTACACAACTCAATCAACAGACTCAAGCTAATGGGAGTTGCTATGATGTCAGAAGATAAAGAATCGAATCAGGAACCTGATCCCCTTGGGTTCCCATGACAACAGTACGAAGTCAACTCTCTACAACTGGAAAGTGACTGCCTACACTGTACACGCAAACAGTGTAGCAAAGTGCAGTAGTCACTTCTCAATGGGAAGGACCTTGTACCAACCAAGTGATTACATCACTAAAGTGATATCATCCAAGTTATATTAACAATAAGCATTACATAAAACATCACTTGAACACTGGTGAATTCACTCAAGCACTCCAAGATCTGATAATCAAGCATTCAATTCACAAGTGCATCAAGAACAAAGTACAACACTACTACGGACCAGTTTCTACAACAAGTCTCTTGTATGTCCTGAGTGGAGTTGTAACTTTGTATTTATTCTTCATTGTAATTCCTACTTAGCTTATCTAGAAGCATCAATTAGGAACCCTTTGTAAACCATAAATCTTTAGTGTTTGTGTCGTGACTAGAGTTAGTCATGAGTTAAAGTCTTTGTAATAGGTGTATTGCAAAGTGGTTTGTAATAGGTGTATTACAAGTTAGTGAGGAATTAAGAGTATAATTCCTAGGTTTCATAGGTTGTAATATAAATAGTGCTCATAGTGAAGTTGAAATTCTACCAGTGTAGGTCGTGATTTTTTGATCCCCTTGAGTAGGGATTTTTCCACGTAAAATTTTTGTGCTCTTTACTTACTGTTGCATTAGCGTGTTCTGTGGAAACTGTTATAGAACCAGATCTCTATACAATTTGATGGACTCACATATTCTATCAAGTGACTATAAATTAGTAAGAAAGTGATCATTATCTTTTTGATGTAACTCATGTAACAAGTAATGCCATGATATACTCCTAACTGACCACTAAAGTTTAGATTTTTTAACCAACAAGCTATATTCTACCATTTTATTATCACACTAACTTGTTGTTTATTATATAAAAGCATTCAATACCTATAAATAGTGATATCTTGTGTTTGGGTGTGAAAATATATTATAGTGCGCATGAAAAAAGTAAGGTTAGTGTAGTAAAAAAGAGAGTTAAGAGAAGGAAAAAATCTAAGTCTCCGATTTATTCTCTACAAAAAAGAATATTACGTTTGTTGAAGGAAGGAAGTTCATTTTGATGGAGCTTTGGACTTAATAACTTGTCCAAATTTTGTTCGAGTCACACATTGTTGTCGTGTTGTTATATCCTGGAGGGAAAAAGTCAAGAGTACTGTTACTGCTGAACCCGTGAAGATTCTACCCAATGGTCTGAATCTTCTTAAAGAGAACAAGATATCCGTGCCTCAATATGAAAATTTTTTATTTTCTTCATTTTATTTTCAGCTGTAATTATATTTAACCTACATCACCAAAAGAAAGTCTGACTTTTACTCTTCTTCTACCACGTGAATCCATTCGAGATTTCAAGAGGTAGATTTCAAATTTCTTTTTCTTTCCTTTTCTGTTTTTTGTTGTTGATTGGAATGGTATTTTGTGTTTACAATAGAATGATTGGTAGTTATGACGCTTTTGTAGTGGTGATATGGTGGGAGATATGTTAAAATAGAGAAAAATGAGTGTTTAAGGTGGTGTATATTGGTGTATATATATATATATATATACACACACTGTCTGCCCTGTTTTGGCCAACAAAGGACTAGAGAAATTTTTAGAGATTTATGAGTTATTAAGGTATTGTTGGAGAAAAGATCTAGGGTGAGACTGAGAAAAGATATGACGAAAAAAAGACAATATTATAGGATTTTCTTGTTGCCATTTTTTTGTCCTGCAGGTGATAATGCTAATTATTGTCTAAATGGTTGCTAATTACTCTCCAGAATTGTATATATGTGTATTTTTCCTTAATAATTTGTACATATTTAATTAATATTTTTAAAAAAAAATAAGATTTAGACAGAAACTACTGAGTTTAGCCGAACCTGTAAGTTAACTCTAGTTTCGTTCTGTTCTAGCCCTTAGTTTTACATTTATTTGCACAATATATTTAATTGAGAGAGAGAGAGAGAGATTCTCTTTTTGAATAAATTTAATTATTGGTTAATTGTTTCTGTTGGTGTACTTTTGGACTATTTCAAGGATGAATTGTCTACGTTTCAATATTTTCAATAATGTAGTCTAAGGAATCAACAATAATAGAATAGTAATACAAAAATATAGCTATTAGGAATCTCTATTGGAGAAAGAAGTTTCATTGACATACTTATAAATTATAAAGAACAAATAAACTTGAGGACTTCTAAAAAATAATATTTACCACTTGGAGAATAAGAAACTTAATAGGAAATCCATCCACCTATCAAGGAATGTCTTTTTCATACATGAAATAATAAGCTTTTGTTTCCTTCAATTTGAAATAAAATAAATAAGCCCTGTATAATTAAAGTAAAAATGTCGTTCTTTTCTTCTTTGAAGTGTTTTGAAAACCCATATCAAAATTTTGTCAGGTTTCGTTCTCTTTCTTATGTAGGCCAAAAAAAAAATGATTTTTCCCTATTTTTGATTACCTAGAGGATACTGAAAATAAGTTATTAGGAGCACTAGATAATTATTTATAGAAATTTTTTATTTCAGGAAAATAATATTTGTTTATTAGATAAAAATAACTTGCAGCTATAACAACCAAACACCAATTAAACAACATTATCTACACACTCTTTTTGAAATGGTTATATGAAAGATATTTATTTTAATTTAAATGCTTTTTACAAAAATGAAGCAGTTTCAACAGAAAATCTAACTTTTCAAGCAACTGGCTTTTGGGGAAGAACAGTACATGAAGAATAAAATAAATAAATAAATAAATAAGCTAGATAACAAAAATGTGTAGAATATAGAGGCAATACAAACAAGCTGGAACTGAACTGTAGTTGCGCCACTAGGGGAAGTGCACGGTTAGTCACTAATAATACATGTATTTACTTTTAAGTCACTGTTTAAAATGTCTTTAGTCTTTAGCCACTGCTTTAATAAGCTTTAACTGTTCGGACGAAAATACTCTTCTGCTTATGTCCTTAACTTTTGAACTTAACTTCAGGACTACATGTCCTTAACTTTTGAACTTGGAACTCAAACTTCAAAACCAAGCGTCCTTAACTTTTGAACTTGTAAGTAAAAGTTAAGGACATATTGTTCTTAACTTTTGATCTTGTAACTATAAGTTATGGACTGCCTGTCCTTAACTTTTGAACTTGTTAGTCTAAGTTGAGGACCAAGTGTCCTTAACTTTTGAACTTGTAAGTCTAAGTTCAGGACCAAGTGTCCTTAACTTTTGAACTTGGAATTCAAAGTTAAGGACCAAGTGTCCTTAACTTTTGAACTTGTAAGTCAAAGTTCAGGATCAAGTGTCCTTAACTTTTGAACTTGGAACTCAAAGTTAAGGACCAAGTGTCCTTGACTTTTGAACTTGAAACTTGAAGTTCAGGAACAAGTGTCCTTAACTTTTTAACTTGTAACTCAAAGTTAAGGACCAAATGTCCTTAACTTTTGAACTTGTGAGACAAAGTTCAGGACCAAGTGTCCTTAACTTTTGAACTTGGAACTCAAAGTTAAGGACCAAGTGTCCTTAACTTTGAGTTACAAGTTAAAAAGTTAAGGACACTTGGTCCTGAACTTCAAGTTCAAGTTCAACTTGGAATTCAAAGTTAAGGACCTATTATCCTTAACTTTTAATTAGTAACAAAGCTAGCGCGTTAATCTTTGAACAATCATAGTGCTTATTCAAGAGTTTCTCAAAGTACCTACCAAAATCATAACTCTTTTATGTCTTATGCTATGCATTTTGTGTAACCCAATAACATCTTTCTGTTACATTAACCCAAGCACCCGACTTTTTAATTTGGAACCCAAATAGAAATTTAACATCTTTCTCTCTAAAAGAGAGTAATGGCAAAATTAAAAACAGTAGACCACGTCTGGAGCACTATTTCAATATGCATAACTAGTGAGTATGGAGGAAAGAAATTAAACAGTGGCTAGACGTTATCTCCATTACTGGTATACCCGGATTTGATAGAGTAAAAATGTAATGGAAGAAAGGGTAAAAATGTCTTCTCATATTAATTTTAATAAAGCAGTGACTACTTTTGCTCAACATTAGATTTGCTGGATAAAAAATAAATATCACCTTAAATAGTGTCTACCCTACGCCATTTCTACGCGCCAGTATGCTTACATTAGTAGAGTCTTTTTTAGTCCTTTTAGAGAATTTGCATTACTCCACCCGTCCCATATTACTTTGTTCTGTTTTCTTTTTAAACGTCCCTTAAGAAATCATAAATAAAATGGGTATGTTTACTAATTTAGCCTTTTAACTCTTTTTAATACACTTTATTTATGTGGCCTCAAACTAATCAACTCAAGTTAATAACGTGTATTTAGATCATTTATGGAGGAGGTCAATGTACTGTTTACAGTTTAAAAAAGTTTTAAATTTTAAGGGTAAAATGGAAAATTTTAATTAATTTTATCTTGATTTTGTAAATTAACAAGTAATTTGGGACATAATATTATTAGTAATGTGGACAAGTAATATGTAACGGAGGGAGTAGTAAACTAGTAAAATTATGGAGAACCCCAAATTATGGACCATCAAATGGGTGAAAAGGAAAATGAAAATTTATGTAAGATGTTTTTGATAGAGGTCTGAATCTTAATCATTCAGATCTAACCCATTAAGTACATTTATTTTTTAAATCTTAACCCTATTTATCAGATCCAGCCCATTAAGTCTATTTGTTTTTTCTCTTTTAAAATCTCTTAATAGGTCTGAAAGGATCTTATTCGGTCAGATCAATAACAGAGTCCTACTAGCGTTCAAACTCTTTGGAAAAAACGATACGACTTTATTTCCGCAAAGATTCGCTCAATGATAAGGCTTTATTTTAGCAAAGTTTCACGCTTTCTTCATCTTCTGTGCATATAAGTATCACGCATCTCTCTACTCCCCATCTACCATCTTCTATTCAAGATTTTTTTCTCTTGAACAGGTAAGATTCTAAAACTTTAGAAAGTGTTTTGTTATTATATTTTGAAATTCGCAATATGCTTGCCTATTATTTTGTGAAAATATACTTGTATGAGTTTCAAGATTTCAATTCGTATTCTCTAATAGTTAATTCTACAGTGAAAAATTAAAAAAAAATTATTGCAAAACTCTTCAAAAGTTGCAGTAGCTTTCCATTATGAACTAGTTTTTGGATTTTACAAAATATCTATACTCTTTATTCATATTAAGCACTAGCTCTGTTTTTGTATGTGACACATTTTAATTTTTCAAGTTCCAATATGTTCATATTTTTAGGATATCTGACTTCCTCATTGAAAATGGACCCTCGTGTTTGTGATTTTTACACGATATAACGTTTTTCAAAGTAAGATGTAAATATTCACACAACTAAGAAATTAAAATGCAATGGATTGATGAAAGTTGAAAATTGTTTCCAAATATTGACAGATTCTTAGAAATTGTGGTAAAATAGACAATCTTTGTCTAGAAAGCAAGTGGTGTGGCTTAAAATGAGGATAATATAGCATATATGGAATTGAGCCATCAAACTCCATTGGTATAATGTTTTCAAATTGGTAGTTGTTCTGAAGTTCTCTTTCAATCTGTTTTTCAAGTTCTTGATATTTCTAATATCACTATTGGTATTGATTAGTCATGTGGAATTTAGTTTCCTCTAAACAGGAAGACTTCATATTTTTACTGATGGATAACTTTATTTGATATTTTGCAAAATTCTTCAAGATGTTGCTTTATTCATATCTTTTGTATTGACGATAAAACACAAGTAAAAAATTGCACCGTAAAGTATTCGGTGAAATAGTCGAGGTGTGTAAAAGTTGACTTACAACTTGTTTAATTTGGATGGTTGTTATATATTGTATTGTATCGTATTGTTACTTTAAATACAATGTTTGTTTTGATTGTCACTTAAAATTTATTGTATCGTATTGTTAAATATATCGTTACGTAACGACAAAAAGTGTCAATCACTCTCTGGCACTGTCTTTGCTACTCTTTAAATGCCCCTTGAGTTTGTGAATGCTTGATAATGTAGAACTTCCCCAGATTTAGTTATACAAAGAACAGCAATCTCAGCACCTGCAACAAGAAACAAGATGAACACCCTCAAGTATTAACACCAAAATATGAGTACTTTTTTTTATATACACCAAACTACTCTTTCAGTATTTTTGGATAATTACTAATCCGATGTAAACTCGGTTGCTGTATGTCACAACATATTTGCTCAGTACAAAAAGATTAAATAAACTTACACATGAATATTTAGTACGTCTGGACAATATTATTGAGTTGAAATTGAGACACAAAAAGCAGCAAAAGCTGCACCACTCTATGCCCCTGGCTGTAGTGTTCAAAGTTACAACAAAAGGAAGAAATACTCCAAATTCTTTGCTTATATAATGTGTAAACACTATTTTATGTTGGTGTTTTTTTTGTTACAATTTACTTATTGCTTGTTATCCTTTATCTTAAATGTATTATGTTCCTTTAGAGCAGCATAAATAACTTTCGGAAGTAGTCTCTTCTTGAGCCGAAGATCTTTCAGAAACAACTTCTCTATCCCTCCAGGTAGGGATAAGATCCGTGTACTCTCTACCCTCCCCAGACCCATCTTGTGGGATTTTATTGAATTGTCGTCGTTGTTGTTGTTGCCTACCCATAACTCCAATGTACTGCTCTTTATTTTCCTGCTCTAAGACATTATTTTCTACTGAAGAGAAACTAGAAATAGAGAAGAGAATGTTTGATTCTTAGTGATGAACTATAGGCTAGGCACATATAATGGGAGCATTTAATTCATACTGATGTTCTGCATGGTCTCAAAGACACAGTCTTTGAGTAATAAGTATTAAACGAACAAAAACACTTTTTACTAAAGCCTTTGTGGTATTTTGTTGCTCTCCTTTATTTAGATCTTGCATTAATTTATTTGAGTAAGGATGAAAAATTATGCAGTTAATAAAATAACGAATGTATAGTTCGGATTTGTGAAATTTCACCAGTATCTAATAAGTTGTGGCATGCTGTATTAAAGTTGTGTCTGCTTCTACAGACTTTTTTCTGCTAAATATAAATCTTTTTTTCTGTTTTTGATTTTTTGTATTGATTGTCTCGATCTGTTACTTCTATTATCATCAGTCATATCCTATAATTATTATTATTTTATATTTCAGCTATGGAACAATCTAGTAAAAATTCAAGAGTGAGTTGGAAAAATATGGACGTAGTAAAAATATTTTTAGAAAGTTGTATTCAAGAGATATCCTTAAACGAGAGACTTGGAAGTAGTTTGAAGGCGGATTCATGGAACAAGGTTAAACTAGTTTTGGAGACTACCCATGGCTTTAGCATCACACAAAAGCAGATGAAGAATCATTATGACTATCTAAAAGAAAAGTATCAAGCTTGGTTGCCAATAACTAAAAAGACTGGCAATATTTATGACCTAATAACCAATACCATTCTAACGTCTAATAGTGAGTGGAATGAGTACATAAAGGTTAGTGCATTATCTAGTAATTTAGTATTTTCTTCTTTTTTTTCGTAAAGAAAAGGATTTGACATGCATATTAAAAATTTCTTTATTATAGGCTCATCAAAAAGCAAAGGCATTGAAGACTTCACCTCTACCCTTCCCTGATTTTTGTACTAAACTTCTTGAGGGTTCTACAGCAACATGAATTCATGGTTGGAGTCTAAGTTGTACATATCCTCGTCCTACTGTCTCTTATGTATCTACTACTATAGATATAGATACACCTGATAGCATCGAAGATCTAGTTGGTAACAAAAATTATGGAGCTCCTATTAATTATCCATCTCACTCTTCAGTTCCAACTGAAAGAAAACCTTTGGAAAAGAAAAATAAATCTTCATCGTCTCAATTGAAAATTTATGAGAAGATGAGTACTGCATTGGATATATTGATCAAAAATAATAACGGGCCTGACATTGAGGAATGTATGGAAAAACTAGAAGCACTTGGATGGGAGGAACCATTATACAGTGCAACTATTAGTATACTTTGTGAAGGTGATAGCTACAGGAAAGCGTGGATGAAAATTCCAGAGGACGACAAGTTAAAGAGTTGGATTAAGGCCATGGAAAAAAATTGAGAATTCTTTGATTTTGCTAATTAGCTAGATTATTCAGTAGACGTTAATAATATGGAACCTTCTTTGTTTTTTCCAACTAGTATCTATTATGCTTATTTGATCTTTTAATAATATGGAACCTTCGGTGTTTTATTCAATTAGTATCTATTATGCTTATTTAATTTTTTAATATTATAGTATGCTTATGGAACATTTTTTTTCTGTGATATACCTTTTTTAAATGTCTTGTCTAACGTATCTTTGATGTTTATGGTATTATTTTACTGATTAATTTATTGTGTTTATGTAACTTTTTTGTTTACATACAATGTTATGCTTACTATCGTGTATTATATATTTTCTTTGTTAAAACAGTTTAGACATGGACACTGGAGATCAAATATTATGGTTGATGTGCTTGTATTGGTGTAGAAATCATTTTAGACTCAAGAATATCAAAAGAAATAAGTATTTAACATCGTCTTTATCTGGTGAAAAGTACACATCAGAATTATTGTCTGGCTCTAGTCGACAATGCTTAGAATTGATGCGCATATCTCGTGATGCATATGTTTGACTATGTCAGCATTTTAGACATAAAGGATGGCCCGTAGATAGCAAACATATTTCTGTCGAAGAAAAGATTGCAATATTTTTTACTATTATTAGTCATAATGAGCGTTTTGTAGTTATCAAGAGAAGATTTCAACATTCTTCGCAAACGGTTCACAAATATTTTCACGAGGTTCTTGAAGTAATGATGAAATTTGCCAAAGAGGAAAATTCAAATTCGCATATTCCTGGTGCTCATAAAAAGCTACGAAATTTTTTTAAGGTATTATGTATTATAAAATTATTATATATTTTCGTTAAAAAAAATTCATAACTTTTAACATAAAAAAAATTATTTATTTATTTGCAGGGAGCACTAGGTGCACTCGACGAGACATTAGTACATGCAGTTATTCCAGCTAATCAACAAATTGTTTACAGAGAAAGAGAAAAGGGTAAATGTTATCAGAATGTTTTAGCTATATGCGATTTTAACATGGTCTTCACCTATGTTTTTGCTGGATGGGAAGGGGTAGTACATGAAGCACGTGTTCTAACAGAGATCACATCTAATCCATATAATGACTTTCCATTTCCTCCTCCAAGTAAGTGAAACTTATTAAGTTATTGTGAAAATAATAAGTTAGATGTTTATTATGTCCATTTAACCTTTTATTTTGATGACATGCAAATACTGTTTATGTGATGCGGCGTATCCTAACACTCGAGGGTTTTTAGCACCATATCGTAATATTCGATATTGGTTAGGAGGTTATCATTGTAGACGGGCTATAAATAAAGAGGAAAAGTTTAACCACGCTATGCCCAACTCAGAAATGTTATTGAACGTGCTTATGCAGTTTTAAAAGCAAGATCCTCAATATCGGACAAGATGGCTCCATATCCTATTGATATCCAAAGAGATGTTGTTATTGCATATTTTGCAGTTCATAATTTTATCAGGAAATAGCGTCTAAATGATGATTTCACGCCACAAAATCGAGGGACAAGACCGGGGCCTAACCGGATGATCCCGGTTAAACGGACCTGGATTGCCTTTCCTACCTAACGCATCACCACGCGTTTATAATATACATTATTCCAGCTGAATTAGCAATTTAGACTTTAAGTATGAATCTGCTATTTGAGTTCATATTATCCTTTATCATTTCCACATTTGATAATCACAAAACATACAATAATTCCAATTCGGACCACGATTACTAGTAAACACATTTACCGTCCAAAATACATATATGTACAGTCCACATCATGTCTACGGAGCCTCTAAGAGTACTAAGGGTTTACACAATACTTGCCGGCAACAAGGCCCCGGCTATACCTTAAAAGACATAACATATACAAAAAGATGATGTAGACTACACACGGCCCCGAGAGGAAGTGGGGCTCACCGGATCTGCTGAAGGTATGAAGGGAAAACACCATTATCGGCGGTCTGAACTACCTGCTGTGGAACCACCTACATTCATATAAAAGATGTAGCGCCTCCGGCAAAATGGACGTCAGTACCATTGAATAGTACTAGCATGTATGAACCAAGTTTATTCCAAGTAGAATCAAACAATACACAATTAGAAAGAAGTTAGGGTAACCACACAAGTACCACACAAGTGTACAGAAAACCACAAATGAAGATTTCACAGTTACTTGTTTTAATTCTCATCTGTTGCAGCGCGCAACCCGATCTCACCGTACATTCTCATCTCACCTTATTACCTCTCCACCCTTATTACTTCGTGTTGCGGTGCGCAACCCAATCCCACCGTACAACCACATCTCACCCTTATTACCTCTCTACCCTTATTACTTCGTGTTGCAGCGCGCAACCCGATCCCACCGTACGTTCCCATTTCATAACAACAATCACCAACAATTATATCACAAGGATCTTTATCATGAAGAACATAAGTTCATATCAACCAATAACTATGTGAAATCAAGGCACAATGATCCTTACCAATCAGCAATTCATATATGGTGTTGCAACAATCATTTAACTCAATAAAATCAACCCATATTTACTTTCATTATTTACTACACAATAGTTAGCACTTGGATACATTCAACACTTCATTTCATTATCATTTCTTTCGTTTTGTAGCACATCCTCTCATACCGATGTATTCAACATTTAATGGGCTTTACACATGGTAGGATAAGCACAAAGAATCACCCTTCATAATCTCAATTAGCATGGTAATTGACTTAAGAAAATCAGAAAATGAATTCGTACAAATCGACACAGCAGGATAAACAATTCACATATGCTCAAGTAAGAATTTCATACTGTGTACTCGGACACCAACAAGGTAACTCTACAAAGATTAAAGTTAGCCATACATACCTTGATTTGGGATTTTTTCTTAATTTCTACCACAATTCACCGGACCTTCTAGCACCTTCAATATAGTTCACAATGTGGCATAATTTAACTTAGAATTAGGAACAATGATCATGTCTTGAACTCACTTCATCATTCTATCAAACACTAAGTGTTCTTTTAGATTAAATGGCCTCTTTTTAGTGAAAGATTACTCTAATCCATTTTCTTTTACTAGATTATGATTAGTTGGTTACATGCATGCAAGGCTCCTACCCTTATATTCATGAATTCACCTAACCATGTTTTATTTTAACAAAAATCTGGAAATTTAAGTTGATGGGGTAGAATCTTACCTCTTGTAGTGAAGAAAATGGTGTCCTACTTGATCAATTCCAGGCCTGAGTAGTGATGGAGGAACAAATTGAGGAAGATGGAACTCTCTCTCTCTCTAGAACCCACTCTCTTCTCTCTCTAATTTATTAGAAAATGAGCTTAAAATGAAAGGGGGAGGTGTTTTAATGAACTAGGGGTCGGGTATAAAATTAGAAATTTAACAGTCCCGAGCAGAAATGCGGTCAGGAATGCGATCGTATTCCTGCTATGCGGTCCGCATTCCTGTAGCATAATTGGCCCTCAAATGGGCCAAAAAGAAAAGTAGACTGCCCAGGTATGCGACCACTATGCGGTCCGCATACCTGTTATGCAATCGCATAGTGTGTCACATAACTCCCTCCGCAAAAGTCAAGGTGCCAGAATGCGACAACTATGCGGCCCACATTCTTGAAATGCGATCACATTCTAGGTCGCATAGTTGTCCTCAAAATGGACACCAAACTGTCCAGGTATGCGACTACTATACGGTCCGCATACCTGATCTACGATCGCATAGTGGACCTCACACCTGTGCAAATCTGGAAAATTTTATCTTTTAAGTCCCGGGGTACTTTTTACTCAAAAAGGGTCCGTTTTAAGAATTTCTACAGTTATAAAAATACGGGGGACCTATTTGGGCATTATTTTTAGCCATGAAATTTTACGGGTCTTTACATTCTCCCCCACTTAAAATCATTCGTCCTCGAATGAGGATCGGGGAATCACTAGAGTAGGAAAAACACAAAATAAGCCAACCCCCAAATTTTTACTAGCTCCGATATTTTCTAAAAATTTTGCTAGAGTTTCCTTTGTAATTAGGCCTATCTACCTGTCAGTGAGCCCACGAAACACATGTTTAACCAATTCCACACATTATCAATTACTCTATCAACTTGCATATAACCCGGTCCTTTCAACAAGCTACATGTAATTCAATTACTTCACAAGCCTCACATAGTTCGGTTAACTCCACGAATTTGCTCATAATTCAACTATTACAATGAGTTGCACATATTTCAGCTATTCACAACAACATATACATTTATGGCACAAAGTTTGGGAAGTCGCAATAGTAGGGTAATTAGGGGAGTGGAGTGTTCTTGCACAAAATTTAACACAATATATACTTTCTTAGGAATGACAACTTTCCAAACCACTACCGGACTTATTCAAACAAGTGGGGATATTTCTCTTTCATTTCATTTTCCGCTTCCCATGTGACTTCTTCGACTTGTTTACTCCGCCATAATACTTTAACAGAATCAATCTCTTTGTTCCTCAATCTACGGACTTGCCTATCAAGAATAGCAACTGGAACCTCTTCATATGACAATCCTCCATTATTTTCAACCGTCTCAACCGACACAATGGCGGATGGATCCCCAATCACCTTCTTTAACATGGACACATGAAACACTGGGTGCACTAATGACATTTCAGGGGGCAATTCCAGCCTATAAGCCACCTGTCCTATCCTTTGAGCGATTCGGGACGGCCCAACATACCTAGGGCTTAATTTCCCTTTCTTCCTAAACCGCATCACTCCTTTCATGGGAGACACCTTCAAGAATACCCAATCATCTACTTGAAACTCCAAATCTCTTCGACGAACGTCCTCATAAGATTTCTGACGACTCTGAGCAGTCTTCATCCTTTCCTGAATGACTTTAACTTTTTCCATAACTTGGTGCACAAGATCCGGTCCTATCAGTTCCGCTTTGCCAACCTCGAACCATCCAATCGGAGACCTACACCTCCTTTCGTACAACGCCGCAAATGGGGCCATCTGAATACTAGCATGGAAATTGTTATTATAAGCAAATTCTATAAGCGACAAATGATCAACCCAGCTACCCTTGAGGTCTAATACACAAGCCCGTAACATATCTTCAAGCGTCTGAATGGTCCGCTCTGCCTACCCATCAGTATGTGAATGGAAGGTTGTGCTGAGATTTACCTGCGTACCCAAACCTTGCTGAAATTTCCTCCAAAAGTTAGCTGTGAACTGGGCCCCTTTATCCGAGATAATAGATATTGGAGTGCCATGTAGCCTAACTATTTCCTTGATATATAACTGAGCATACTGTTCTGCAGTATCGGTGGACTTGACTGGCAAGAAGTGCGCCGACTTCGTGAGCCGATCCACCATTACCCAAACTGAGTCGAACCTACGTCGAGTGCGAGGTAACCCCACCACAAAGTCCATATTGATCATCTCCCATTTCCAAATTGGTATTTCCATATGTTGTGTCAAACCACCAGGCGTCTGATGCTCGGCCTTCACCTGCTGACAATTCGGACACCTAGCCACAAAGTCCGCCACACCCCTCTTCATACTATTCCACCAATAAATCTCCTTGAGATCATGATACATCTTTGTATAACCTGGGTGTACTGAATACCTGGAATTTTGAGCCTCTACCATTACCCTTTTCCGAAGATCATCCACGTCCGGAACACACAGCCTTCCTTGGCACCGCAGAACATCGTCATCATTGCCGTGTGAAAATGTTGTAGTCTTATGATTCAGATTTTCCTCTCTCAACTGTACTAATGTCGGATCTCTGAATTGCTTTTCCTTGATTTCTGTTACAAGTGAAGATTCTACTCCATTACGCACCACAACATCCCCTTCATCTAAGGTCAAAAGACAAACCCCTAGACTAGCCAACTGATAAACCTCCCGAGCCAAAGGCCTCTAACCTTCTTCCAAATGATCCAAGCTACCCATGGATTTCTGATCAAGAGCGTCGGTTACCACATTCGCCTTCACTGGATGGTACAAAATATTCATATCATAATCCTTGAGCAATTCTAACCACCTTCGATACTTTAAGTTCAACTCCTTTTGTTTGAATAAATACTGAAGACTCTTGTGGTCTGTGAACACGTCCACATAGACCCCATAAAGATAATGCCGTCAGATCTTTAATGCAAACACAATCGTCGCAAGCTCCAAATCATGCGTCGGATAATTCTTTTTGTGATTCTTGAGCTGCCTAGAAGCATATGTTATTACCTTCCCCCACTGTATCAACACACACCCCAAACCAACCCTTGAAGCATCACAATAAACCACAAATCCCTCTGTACTCTCTGGCAAGGTCAACACCGGCGTCGTAGTCAATCTCAATTTCAGTTCCTAAAAAACTCTTTTCACAAGCATCGGACCATTGGAACTTAACCGCCTTCTGCGTCATCTTAATCAATGGGGAGGCGAGGGTAGAGAATCCCTTCACGAACCTCCGATAATACCCAGCCAAACCCAAGAAACTGCGAATCTCTGTCGAGGTCGTTGGCCTAGGCCAATTCTTTACCACTGCAATCTTTTGGGGATCAACCTGAATCCCTTCCCTGAAAATGACATGGCCCAAAAAGGCGACTAATTCTAGCCAAATTCACATTTTGAAAACTTTGCATACAACTGGTACTGATGAAGAGTCTACAGAACTGCCCTGAGGTGAGTAGCATGATCTTCCTGACTTTGCGAATAAACAAGGATGTCGCCAATGGAGACAATCATAAAGGAGTCAAGAAACGGTTTGAAAACCTGATTCATAAGATCCATAAAAGCTGTTGGGGCGTTGGTTATCCCAAAAGACATTACCAAAAATTTGAAGTGCCCATATCGAATCCTGAAGTCAGTCTTAGGAATATCTAGCTCCCTGATCTTAAAATGGTGATACTCGGACCGCAAATCAATCTTTGAGAAGAACCTAGCACCTTGCAACTGATCGAACAAATCATCTATCCGAGGCAATGGGTATTTGTTTTTGATGGTGACCTTGTTGAGCTGCCGATAATCAATACACATCCGAAGCAATCCGTCTTTCTTTCTGACAAAAAGAACCGGTGCGCCCCAAGGCGACACACTTGGCCGAATGAAACCTTTTTCTAATAGATCTTTCAATTTCTCTTTTAACTCTCTCAATTCTGCCGGCGCCATTCGGTAAGGTGGAATAGATATTGGCTGCGTATCTGGCAATAAATCAATCCCGAAATTGATTCTCTATCTGGTGGAATCCCAGGAAGCTCATCCGGAAATACTTCAAGAAATTCATTCACAACAGGCACAAATTCGGGAGCAGTCACCTCTGAAGCGGTGTCCGCAACCCGGACCAAATGGTAGATGCACCCTTTTCTGATCATCTTTGAGGCTTTAAGGTAGGAAATAAATCTACCTCTTGGCAGTACATTATTCCCCTCCCACACGATAACTGATTCATTAGGAAACTCAAGCCTCATAATCCTGGTTCAGCAGTCGAGTTTAGCAAAGCACGAATAGAGCCAATCCATCCCCATAATTACATCAAAATCTACCATTTTTAACTCAATAAGATCGGTCGTGGTATCCCGACCACGCACCGTGACAACACAATTCCTATAGACTCGCACGACCGTAATGGAATCACCAACCGGAGTCGACAAAGAGAATGGCTCGTGAAGTTGTTCGGGTTCTATCCCAAAACTTGAAGCAATAAATGGAGTAACATATGAAAAAGAAGACCCGGGATCAATAAGATCATAAACATCATGTGACTGAACAGTCAGAATACCTGTGACAACATCTGGGGAAGCCTCCGCACTCTAGTGACCACTCAAAGCATAGAACCGACTGGGTCCCCCTCGACCCCGTGCTCTACCCTAACTGTACCGCGCCCTGCTGGAGCTGGAGCTGGAGTTGGAGGGCGTGCCGAAGATGTAGCGGCTGAAGAGATGGATGGCTGAGAAGTACCCCTACCCTCACCCTGACTGGGTGCGCGGTAGTCTCCCTGGATATGGCCTCTCTCTCCACATCTATAGCAGACCGGTATATCCAACTAAAAAGGCTCAGAATGAGACCTCCCACACTTAGAGCATGGGACCCTCCGCTGCTACTGGAACCTCCCACCTACACGACCCAACTGACGAAACCTCCTGCTATCTGAACCTGGTCCAAAGCGACCCCCCTGCTAATAACTGTGCCCTGATGGCGGGGCACTGGCTGAGGATTGAGCATAGGGCTAGGATGGCCCTGATGACCCTCTCCCAAGGACTGATCTCTATCCTCCAACTGAACTTCCAGGGTTTCCCGTTGACCGGGCCCTACTACTACTCTCCCTCTCCATTCTTATCTTCAAATTCCGAGCCTCTGTGGACTGGGCGAATCCCATGATCTTCCCATAATTCATATCCGAAGGCAAGGCAGCTATAACAATTTCATTAACAACCAAGGGAACAAATCCCTGAACAAACCGTCGAACTCTGGCTTCCATAGTCGGCATCATGTGGATGGCATATTTGGATAGGCTCACGAACTCCATGTGGTACTCCCACACAGTCATGTTGCCCTGCTTAGGGACCTTGAACTCCGCAGCATGGGCTGCCATAGTCTCTGCAGGCAAGAAATGATCCATGAAGGCATCAACAAACTCATCCCACTTTGCCGGAGGTCTCCCCTCCCCACGGGACCCCTCCTACATCTCAAACCATGAATACGCTGCTCCCTTTAACTGATAGGAAGCCAACTCAACCCCCTCGGTCTCTGTAGCCTTCATAACCCAGAGAGAGTGGCACATCTCATCAATGAACTCCTGAGGATCAGCCTCTGGGTTGGTGCCTGTGAACTCTGGAGGGGCTAACCACAGAAACTGGTTAACCTTGGAACCTGAAGAATCCCCTTGCTCGCTAGAGGATGCAGGGGCAGCATGTGATCTTTGGGCCTGGGAGGCCACTAGCTGAGTCAACATCTGAATAGCTCCCCTGAGGACCCCATCAGAAATACCTCGACCGGAAGTTGGGATTGAAGAAGAATCAGGAACATCAGCGGGAGGGGCTGTAGCACCCTCCGCTGGAGCAGGAATAGGAATATCCTAGCTTGGGATGGAAGAGTTAGGCAGATTTAGGGTCGAGGAATCATTCTCACCCGCATCATCAGATAAAGAATTCACGGCCACTCCTGGGGTGGCATTGGCCTCTGGGCCGAGTCAGGCTTTCTTCTTGGGTGCCATGTACTGAAAATTAGAACAATGCATTATTCCCCCCCCACCCCCCACCCCCCGCATTTATAATATACATTATTCCACCTGAATTAGCAATTTAGAGTTTAAGCATGAATCTACTACTTGAGTTCATATTATCCTTTATCATTTCCACATTTGATAATCAAAAAACATACAATAATTCCGATTCGGACCACGATTACTAGTAAACACATTTACCGCCCAAAATACATATATGTACAGCCCACATCATGTCTACGGAGCCTTTAAGAGTACTAAGGGTTTACACAATACTTGCCGGCACCGAAAATACCTTAAAAGACATAACATATAGAAAAAGATGATGTAGACTACACATGGCCCCGAGCGGAAGTGGGGCTCACCAGATCTGCTGAAGGTACGAAGGAGAAACACCACTATAGGCGGTCTGAGCTACCTGTTGTGGAACCACCTACATCCATATAAAAGATGTAGCGCCCCCGATAAAAGGGACGTTAGTACCATTGAATAGTACTAGAATGTATGAACCAAGTTTATGCCAAGTAGAATGAAACAATACACAATTACAAAGCATAAGGGTAACCACACAAGTCTACCGAAAACCACAAATGAATATTTCACAGTTACTTGTTTCAATTTCTCATCTGTTGCGGTGCGCAACCCGATCCCACCGTACATTCTCATTTCACCTTTATTACCTCTCCACCCTTATTACTTCGTGATGCGGCGCGCAACCCGATCCCACCATACATTCTCATCTCACCCTTATTACCTCTCCATCCTTATTACTTTGTGTTGCGGCGCGCAACCCAATCCCACTGTACAACCACATCTCACCCTTATTACCTCTCCACCCTTATTACTTCGTGTTGCGGCGCGCAACCCGATCCCACCGTACGTTCCCATTTCATAACAACAATCACCAACAATTATATCACAAGGATCTTTATCATGAAGAACAAAAGTTCATATCAAATAATAACTATGTGAAATCAAGGCACAATGATCCTTACCAATCAGCAATTCATATATGGTGTTTCCACAATCATTTAACTCAATAAAATCAGCCCATATTTACTTTCATTATTTACTACACAGCAGTTAGCACTTGGATACATTCAACACTTTATTTCATTATCATTTCTTTCGTTTTGCAGCACATCCTCTCATACCGATGTATTCAACATTTAACGGGCTTTACACATGGTAGGATAATCACAAAGAATCACCCTTCATAATCTCAATTAGCATGGTAATTGACTTAAAAAAATCAGAGAATGAATTCGTACAACTCGACACAACAGGATAAACAATTCACATATGCTCAAGCAAGAATTTCATACCGTTTACTTGGACACCAACAAGGTAACTCTACAACGATTAAAGTTATCCATACATACCTTGATTTGGGATTTTTCCTTAATTTCTACCACAATTCACCAGACCTTCTAGCACCTTCAATCTAGTTCACATTGTGACATAATTTAACTTAGAATTAGGAACAATGATCATGTCTTGAACTCACTTGATCATTCTATCAAACACTAAGTGTTCTTTTAGATTAAATAGCCTCTTTTTAGTGAAAGATTACTCTAACCCATTTTCTTTTACTAGATTATGATTAGTTGGTTACATGCATGCAAGGCTCCTACCCTTATCTTCATGAATTCACCTAACTATGTTTTATTTTAACAAAAAATTGGAAATTTAGGTTGATGGGGTAGAAGCTTACCTCTTGTAATGAAGAAAATGGTGTCCTACTTGATCAATTCCAGGCCTGAGTAGTGATGGAGGAACAAATTAAGGAAGATGGAACTCTTTCTCTCTCTCTATAAAACCCACTCTCTCCTCTCTCTAATTTATCAAAAAATGAGCTTAAAATAAAAGGGGGGGGGGTGTTTTAATGAACTGGGGGTCGGGTATAAAATTAGAAATTTAACAGTCCCGAAGCAGAAATATGGTCAGGAATGCGATCGCATTCCTGCTATGCGGTCCGCATTCCTGTCGCATAATTAGCCCTCAAATGGGCCAAAAAGAAAAGTAAACTGCCTAGGTATGCGACCACTATGCGGTCCGCATACCTGTTATGCGATCGTATAACTCCATCCGCAAAAGTCAAGGTGCCAGAATGCGACAACTATGCGGTCCGCATTCGTGAAATGCGATCGCATTCTAAGCCGCATAGCTGTCCTCAAAATGGACAGCAAACTGTCCAGGTATGCGACCACTATGCGGTCCTCATACCTGATCTGCGATCGCATAGTGGACCGTAGACCTGTGCAAATCTGGGAAATTTTATCTTTTAAGTCCCGGGGTACTTTTTACTCAAAAAGGGTCCATTTTAAGAATTTCTACAGTTATAACAACACGGGGTCCTATTTAGGCATTATTTTTAGCCATGAAATTTTACGGGTCTTTAAACTTGTTTAATCAATATGATTTACCTCAAGTAATATTTGAGGAAGAAGGAGAACTCGAACAAGAATTGGATGAAACAAGTGGACCTAGCTGGACACCTGAAGATTCGCAGTTTATGAACAATACGCGTGAAGAACTTGCACTTCAACTAATGCAAGGAAGAGGAAATGCTTGATAGTTTTGTATTTTCTTTATTAGAAATATGTTTTTAATGTTTGAACATTAGAATTGAAAAATGTTTAATTAACTATTTTATTTGAATTTTATATATGGTATGTTTAAATATAGATAAATTGTACAAATTCACATACTAAAAATAAACTGTCTTAATCATTCAGTGTTCAGACCTAGAGACAACATATTATTCATTCAACTGTGTATTCAGATTCAGACGTCTGAATCTTAATACACATCTTTATATTCAGATGTGTATTCAGATTTAGAGGTCTTAATCTTAATAAAAACAAATGAGGTCTCATAGATCTTAAAACTGGAACATCTTATTGTTGCCCCNCCCCCCCCCCCCCAAAAGTTGCACTACCTATTGTTTGTTGCTTATTACTATTAGGAATGCAAAAAATTCTATAAGATAAAACCATGTCAAAGAAATATAGCAAAATTAGGATGAATGATAGCTCAAATACTGCTATTATCATGCAATAAGGTAATTGCTTATTAAGTTTAAGTTCCACGTCATCAAGATGTAGAAATTAGTTACATAATCAAGTCACTTGTAAAGTATTTAGAGGTAAATCTCTACGATAAGGGTGGCATGTGGGTCGGGCCCCGGCCGAAGTGAGCTAAGTGGGCCAGTCCGGTCTTGGGTGTGTTTTTTGTAAGAACTGGCTCGGGACCGGGTCCACGAACTAATATTTCGGGCTAAGTGGGCATGTCCTGGGCCTAAGTGGGCCCAACAGATACTTTTTATTTATTTTTTAAATTTTATAGAAGTTAGAGAAAAAAAGATGATAATAAAAATATCTAAGGCAATTCCTTGTAAATTATATTATAGAATTGTGACCTAAATTTTTTAATTCAAATTTAAAGACAAAAAATATTATAAAGAGATATTCAAAGCTATGAGTTATAATTTTATTATAGCATTAAAAAAATATGGCAATATCTTTCTTAGTCTTCCTCCCCCCTATGGAATGAGCACAGCAAGGTGTTAATACCACCATTGAGAAGAAAAAGAAACTAATCAAGATGTGCCAAAATACAAGTTTCATAATACATGGTATCTCTTACAAATTTCATAAATCCTTCAAGGTCCGAAGGAATTTCCGTTTGTGGTGGCGGAAAAGAAGCTTGGTCATCACCGCTTTCGGGCGAAGCAGCATCCTCCGCAAGTTCAGCTAGCATTTCTTCGTAAGCTTCGTCTACCTCTGGTTGTGATTCAGCAAGTCCAAAATTTCTTCTTTTCGAACGAATCCAATCTCTGAAAAGTACTGATTTTTCCAAGCTCTCCCTCATAGAAGATCTATAATCACCGAGTTGAAGTCTTGCTTGACTGAAAGCGCTCTCCGGTGCCACTGTTGAAGATTGAATAGTTAAAATGTCTCGGGCCATCCTTGAAAGAATCGGAAAGTGTTTTTCTTTGTCCCTTCACCATGCCAAAATATTAAAGAAGCCGTCGGGATTCACTTCCTCAATTCCCTGTGAAAGATAAACTTCAAGCTCATTTAGTTGTGAAAATTCAATAGTACTAGAACCTTGAGAACCCCTTAACCTGCCCAAGCACTAAGTGCTCTTACTGCCGCAGTTCTTTTAGATGATTGAGAATCAGAAGAAGAAGGAGTTGGAACATTTGGTCTAGCATGATCTAATGCAACTTGATAAGCATTATAAATAGTTTGAGCATTCATTTTAATGGAGGCTATTGCGTTTGGAAGTTTAGACTACTCTTCATCTTCAAGTGCTAAACCATTATAAACAGTTTCATACCAGAATTGAGGACCTCCTAATTTCATAGTAGGATTTAACGAGGCAGCAACACCATAAATAGGGGGAATAGGGAAAAAATATTTTTTAAACTTTTTTCTCATAGAATCAATAGCAAGTTTATACATTTCCCCACCCTCTGAAAAATGATCAAACAAATTTGCAAGTTCTGCAATATAAACGAAATAGTTAGAAATAGTAGGATAATATTGTCCAGAAAATTCATTTGTAGCAATATGAATTTTTTTTTAAAAATCTACAAGCATTTTAACATTAGCGCAATCCACATTTGTAAGGTGCTCATCATCATCACTTACATGAGCATTAAACGTTGAGTTTATTGGGTTTCTATATTCATATGCAACAACTAAACTTTCATACATGTAAGTCCATCTAGTTGGACAAGGTTTAGGAACCTTTCTTTCTCTTAGGCCAAATTCATCGCATCTTTTAAAATATTCTCTAAGTCTACTTCTACAGTTTGAATAAAAAAGACAGTTAAGAGCCATTTTAATCTTTTCAATTTTAACATTTAAAATTCTCATACCATCACCCACAATTAAATGGTAAATATGAAAAATACATCTAACATGAAAAATGTTACTAAATGCAGGACTTACTGTAGTGGTAAGCAAGGCTACATCATATGTGTTACTAGTAGTATTATCCATTGGAACTGATATTATTTTATGACTAATGCAAAAAATCTACAAATATACGTAACCGTGCTAGAAATAAACTGCCATGTGTGACATGAATTAATTATTCTATAAGCAACAATGCGCTTTTGCATTATCCAATCCTCATCAATCCAATGGCTGGTAACAGTAAGGTAATCACATTCATTACCACTTCTACCAATATTAGTTGTAACAGCAACACGACAATTTTTACGAGTAAATAAATAGCGCCAATATTATTCATATTCATGTTTATATTTATAAATATCGCTCTTTATGGTTGTGCGAGGGAAACCTTTATAAGTAGGATTAAAAAAATTTCTTATATAATGCACAAAGTGAGGGTTAGAAGGAAAACTATAGGGTAAGCACATAACAATAACCATTTTTGCCAATTCTTCCTGATCTTTTTTTGAATCATAATATAAAATACCACCGGTAACAGTGTTAATTTCCAGTTGAAATTGATTTGACCCGGTACTAAGGTCAGCCTGACTAGGTACAACTTGTCCCCTCGGCCAAAGCTTTCAGACGAAGATATCTAANCCCCCCGACCTCCAACATATTTAAAAGCTAACTCTTTGCCACAAGTTTTACACTTAACCCTATTTTGTTCTCTTAGTTGAGTAAAAAATGGCCAAACAATAGATGTTTTGTCCGTTTAGAACGTTGTCTAGAAAAAGTAGGGGCAGTAACACGAGGGTCAGACGGGGCATCATTTGGATTATTATTAGTTGGGTTAATTTCAGGAGCATGACTAATGGGTGTATTGTCATCCGGTTGCGTTTCATCAATATCTATTTCTTCATCATCATTTTCATCAATAGTTGGATTACCATATTCATATATTCATGGTTTAATTGTTCACCGGGTGCAATATTATGACAAAATTGACTCTTGGTAAATTGTAATAAACTATTATCGCTATCAAGAATAGCAGGTGTAGGACGGATAACAGGTTTGGATCGGGGAGCCGAGGGAAGTGGAGGAGGAACAAATTGGCCACTAGATTCACCACTGTTGGATTTTTTCTTATTTTTACTAAATATTTTTTTAAGAAATAAGCCATCTTAATTAATCAAGCAATACAAAGTAAATAAAACAAACAAACTATAATATTAGAACTAAAGAGTTGGAACGAGTTTACCGAATTGACGAACAACTTGTTGAAAATTAATTATCGTTGAAGACTTAAATTCACCAACTTCACAATTTTTCACAAATTGTAACAATAAAGCAAGAAATTATAGAAAAAAATTAGAGAGAGATTGATGATTTTGTGAGAAAAATGAAAGAATAAAGGGGTATTTATAGTTGAAAATAGGGAAAAAGTGTAATAATAAAGAGTTTGAAGTTAAAACAAAGTTGATGGATTAAAATGGCTATTTTGCAAATAGCCAATGGCAGAGGAAACAACTAGTTTTTAAATGCCCAAACGGGAATAATTTTTTTTTTAAAATTATGGCCATTGGGACCGTTTGGAACCGTTTAGGCCCGCTAGGACCGGTCCGGTCCTGGTCTCAAATGGTCCCGATCTCGCGGGCCTCAACCTAAGGACCGGCTTAGAAGACCGGCCCATCCCCGGTCCCTATCCCGGTTATAAACGGTCCAGCCTATTTAGGCCAAAACCCACATGGGTCGCGGTCCCGGTCCTGGACCGACCTACTTGTCAGCCTTGCTCAACGATAAGCATTAAAAATGATAACTGACTTACACTAAAAGTATAAAAATCTTTATCTTGTCAGAGTGTCAGTGCATTATAACTTAAATCCATGGATATTAAGCATGCAATGTAGAGCTATATGGCTCGATTTTCACTGCACCCTCTCTTAGTTGCCACCAAAAATATGCATACTTGTCAGTGTGCCATATCATACTAGTGTCTGTGTTAATGTAGAGTTATAATGTACATCAAGAGAAAAGTAAGGAAGTTAAGACAAGGACATACACCATGAAGAGTACTAGTTGTTTTTACTTGTTCACCTAGCAGAAGGTGTAAGTGAGCTATTAGATATGTCAGGGCTTTCTATGTCAAGAAAGCTTGTTAATAGTGTCTTTCTTGAAGATTGTGCCTTTGAACTTCCTGATGAAGACAATTTGTCAATCCCCTTTTCGATCTTGATAGCATCCTGTATGGCTGATAGGATTTCATGCATTCTTGGCCTGGATGAGCCATGCCTTTCCACACATTGTATTGCAACTTCTGCTATTCTCCATACTGACTCAACTTTGACGCGTCCTACTAGTGCAGGATCCGTGATACTGATCACGTCTCCTTTGCGAATCAATGACCTTGCCTGCAAAATATTGTTACTCAGTTTTTGTTTGGTCTCTCGAACAACTTAAGCTTTTCTATGAGATACTCATAAACTTCAACAAGATTATCATTGTAGATGATCAGTTTTGCCTGATTAACTTTTTGCTTAGTACCGCTCATTCAAGTACTATTCAAGTTATAAGAAGATCGATCAAAGGATTTGAACAAAGAAGCTGGAATGAATTACACTAAGGCTGATTAGTCATTATTGCAACACATAATGAATTTTCATTCATCAGAAATGATCTCCACCTTCACCTTGGCGAAGTAATTAAGATATAAATTTTAATAAATCAATTCAAATTGGTGAACTCTCTTTTTTTAATGATCAATGAGTTACAACTTTTCTTGTTCAATTTGTTTCATTTTGTCCAATTATCAGCACGCACACTACTGCGCTTCCAGAACTTGATAAGAGTACTCTCAGTTGCTATCCAGAGAAAAGAAACATGTTTTTCATCTTCAGTATTTTTCTCAGCCAGACAGACATTATGCGTGTTCTCACGATTACTACTCTGTCAACAGTGGAAATAATTAATTTATCTTAGTTTTCCTGAATCCTTTCTATATGACAATGCCAATATTCTTATTAATTCTTGTGCTTAGTAGCTGCAATTTGTACTGAGCTATGCCCTTTATTTCAGTTTTATAGTTCTTCTAGGTGGCTTGATTTTGATACTAATTAGAGGAGATATTTGCTAAATTTTTGATGCCTTAGGAACATATATATGATGCCAGTTTAATGGAATATCAGCCTTATAAATTTACAGCAAAAGCTACGATAAATTTTACCCAGTGAACAATGCTCCATTCAGCACCATATTCCTCAGTTGAGACAGGCCTTCTTCCCGAGATTAATTCCAAAAGGACAACCCCAAAGCTATACACATCACTTTTTTCTGTCAATTGCTGATTTGCATAGTACCTGTTGGAAATGGTGCGAAGAATGAAAATGACTAGCAAAATATTTAATCTTAAGATTTTTTTTTTTAGCTTACTCAGGATCAAGGTAGCCAACAGTTCCTCGTGCCACGCTTGAGACATGTGTTAAATCTTCTTCAGCTTGCCTTGATAGTCCAAAATCAGATACTTTTGCTCGCATGTTTATATCTAAAAGAATGTTGCTTGTTTTCACGTCTCGATGAATGATAGAGGGGTTGCATCCAGTATGTAAGTACTCAAGTCCTATATAATTAAGGAAGCTCAAAAAGTTATTTTGTGCCTCATGGCTAACTAAGAGAATACACATACTTCTACGTTATCAACAGTTAAAGCTTTATAATAACCTTTGGCTGCATCTTCTGCAATATGAAGACGTGCTAGCCAGTCCAAATGCTTTTGACTGGTGGACTCTGTTCACAACACTTATTCAGTACAAGGAGGAAATGATGCAAAGAAAAAATATACAAATTATGGTGCATACCATTTATGTGATCTCTCAAAGTTCCATTATGCATGTATTCATAGACAAGCATGCGTTGATGGTCATCCTCAAAGTATCCAATCAAAGGAACCAAGTTTCTGTGATGGATCCTTGACAAGAGAGCCACCTGCAAGTATGTTATTTCAATTAATGGTTTATATTTGCAACCAAAAGAAAAAAAACTTATAAAGCTGTGACTTGTCTAATTTGTACAGGAATGGTATTACAGTTTTAATTTTTGAGTACTTCAATGAAGAAAAAAAATATGTTACCACTAATTCTTTTAGCTCTTTTATTGTCTTCTTCCGGCATAAACTGATACATTTCACTATCTTTGTATTTATTGTAATTTGGAATTGCAATGCTTTATCCATCTACAAAATTATGGTGGTCCACTTTCTCAGATCTTTGACCTTTACAGCATCTAAGTTTCAAAAATTTAAGCAACGGTTTTCTTTCATTTTAAATATTACAATAATTTTGGGTCAATTAAGTCTTAAATTAATTGGATATTTATTTATTTATGTCAAATATTCTTTCAATTTCCTTAGTTTGTTATCTACTAAATCTCTATCTTTCTATGAGTGGTCTTGTTTATTACAACTGATTTTATTTCAAAATCACAAAAAATTAAAAATCCGAAAATAAAAAAAAGTTTCACTAAATTGGGTTAGTTCGAGTTTCACTGTTTTCGTGTTTTGGATCTGAAATTTATGGATCTCTTAGCATCTGGATCTTATTGGCTTTTAAGTACTAAAACCCAGTTGAAATTGTTAAGTGTTTGGGTGAAACTTGAAGAACCCTCTGATCTGAAAACCTTGAGCACGAGCTGAAATTTTTGTATTGTTTCTTTGGGGTTTGTTTCAAGTTGTTTTGGGAAAGAAAAATGAAAGACAACTACTGATTGAAAGGAATTACAGGTGCAAAATTCGTAAAGCTCAATCGTCGAGACCTTCAGAGTTTCGAGCTAATCTTAGATTCGAAAAATCCGTGGTTGAAATCTAATGGGTAGTTGGGATTAGTGTTCATAACATCATTGTGAAGCTAACCCTAAAGTTTGGATTGACGTGGAGTGGAAACCTGAAGAAGACTCCATTGTTGAAGCTTAAGCTTCAAAACTTGAAAATGGGTTCTGTTGATTTGGTAGTTGTTTGAAGAACTTGTTACTTCAGGTTTGTTCATGGAGTTGTAGGGAACTTATATCTCAAATTTGGTGAGGTTTGGTGAAGATTTGAGGTGTTTTTTGTTCAATTTAGGATTGAAAAATCAAGAACTTGAGGAAGAATGCTGGAATTTCGAATTTTACAGGAATAGTCACATTTTGCAGCACAATTTTGAAATTAGCCACTTTTGTCCAATAACCTATTTTTGCCCAATTTAAAAAAAATAGCCCTTTTCTGCTTGTTTCATTTTCTTTCTTTCTATCTTTTCTTACTTTCTCTAGCTAGTTTACTTAAGTATTAGTTCATTCTTAGTGATAAACTAGTTTTTTTTATGCTTTTTTTTATTTCGTGCTAATTTTATTTGTGTTTTTTTCTTTAATTTCGTTGTTAATTTCTTGTTTCCATTGTCCTTTAGTAATTTTAGCTTCTTTGTTGAATCACATAAACTCCATTCTCGCCCCGAAGTTGGAAGGTCCACTTGCAAGTATCTTGATTGAGTTTGATATCAACTTTGGATATTTATCGAAGAGTGAGAAAAGGCTTGAGTGGCGAGATTATTAGAGTGTGTGCCTAAAAGCTAAGTGCATAAGAATGATATGCGAGTGGTAAAATTTGAGCGCAATCTTTGAGGGATACACTAAGGGAGTAAATTGGAGAGGTCCTTTTTCTTTTAACTTATTTTCTTTGTTTGTAGGTACTATGTCTTTGAATATTGGAGGTGCTTCAACTCCAAAGGAGGGTGTCTCTAATGAGACCATTTTGGAAACCTTACAAAAGTTTTGATTATGAAAGTAGATAACATGGAACAAATGGTCAAGTCTCGTGAAAACCTTCTTAACCAATAGCAAGGCTTGTCTCCTAATCCCTAACCAATGAGTGGGAACTAGTGCAACAGAACAAACTAGTTCTACTCCTAACGCACTATACATTGCAAGGCTAATCAATCAACCACAAGTTGCTAACACTCAAGTACCAAGACAAGTTCCACTTCCACAAGGTAGACAATCAAGAGTTGAGCATCAATAACAACCTCTTAGGCCACAACAAGTATAAAATGACTTTGATGATTTAGACTATGATGAACGGGTTAGAGCCCAACCTAGAAAGAACGGACAAGAAGGCTTTAGAGGGAGAGGAAGAAGGCATGGTAGGAATTATCAAGGTAGATACCTGAATGACGTTTATAATTATGGTTATGATGGAAATGTTGGTAATGAAGAACATGGTAGAAGGCGGGGAGATGAAGATGACCGGGGTCTTAATAACATCAAGACTTCACTTCCAACTTTCAAGGGAAGTAGTGACCTCGAGAAATTTTTAGAATGGGAAATACAAATGGAAAGGATGTTTGAGCTTAACAATGTATCTGATACAAAGAGGTTCAAGCATTCCATTTCTAAACTTGTTGGTAATACTTTTTCTTGGTGGGAGAAAGAGAAACGGGATAGAAATAGAAATGGAGATATTGTCATTGACTCTTGGGGGTTTCTTAGAGTGGTTATGAGAGCAAGATTTGTGCCCGAATAGTATGTGAATGACTTCCTTACCAAAGTTTACAATATGAAGCAAGGAAACAAGAATATGGAGGCTTACTTTGAAGAGTTGGAGACCATTAGGGTTAGAGCCAATCTTGATGATAATGGAAGACTCATGATTTCTAGATTTTTGGCGGGGGCTTAAGCATGAAATTTCTAGCCAAATGACTTTGCACAAATTTGTTACTATACATGAGGCACTCCAAGGGCTATCAAGGTTGAAAATAAACTCCAAGAAGAGAGGCAATTCAAAGAGAGCAAATCCAAAAATTACAATATTTCATGGAGAAAAAACAAGGAAATTTGGCAATCTCTTTGAAATGAAAACAAGCCAAAAGTTGACTCCAATTGGCAAAATGACAAAGGCAAACCAAAGGTGGAGGCTGAGGAGGGAGGTAACAATTCTAAACCTTATTTCCAAAATCCTAACTCTAATAGGTGCTACAAATGCCAAGGATATGGTCATAAAATAAGTGAATGTCCTAATAGAAGAACCATAATCCTGTGAAGAAAGTAGAGAATCATGTGAAGAAGAGGAGGCCGAATGTGATGATGAAGCAGAATATGACACTCCTAATTTACCTTTATATGTTGTTAGGAGAGTGTTGAGTGCACAAGTGATGGAAGATATGAACCAAAGAGAAAACTTGTTTCATGGAAGGTGTAAGATCAAAGATCAAGTGTGTTCTTTGATTATTGATGGTGGTAGTTATACTAATGTTGCTAGTGCTTCTATGGTTGACAAATTGAACTTGAAGACTCAAAAGCATACTCGTCCTTATAAACTCCAATGGCTTAATGGATGTGGTGAACTTAAAGTGACTATACAAGTCTTGGTGAGTTTCAAAATTGGAAAGTATGTTGATGATATTCTTTGTGATGTGGTGCCCATGCAAGCATGTCATTTATTGTTGGGGAGGCTATGGTAATATGACAAGGATGCTCTCCATGATGGAAGGACTAATGAATATTTTTTTGAGGAAAATGGCAAAAAAATAGTCCTTACTCCTTTGACTCCGTTTCAAGTGAATGAAGACTATAGGCATATGAAAGAGTCGAGTGAGAGCCAAGAAATAAGGAAAAGAAAGAAGATACAAAACAAGAGCGTTCAAGTGAGGGACATTCTTCTTATAATTTTTTCATGACTAATGCTTTTCTTGCTAGTTGTTTGGCTTATTTTGTAGATCCTTTGAAGAAAAATTCGAGTGGAAGTCTTCAAGAAAGAACTCCAAGTGAAGTGACCGAAGTCACCCTAGCCCAAAGTGAAGATTCTTCCATTCTTCAAGGAGGTAAAATAGAATCTTTAGAAGTGCATCACGGTATGATTGCTAAGCCTAACACTTTTTCTTCTTGTGATGATCATAGTGATATTTCAAGTGTTAGTTTGGGCATATTTATTGATTCTTTGAGTTGTGGAGATACACTAGATAGTGATTCTAGTTGTTTGATGGTTTGAATGACCTATTTGCTTATGAAGAAGCATTGATTGAGGTTGAGGAAAGCGTAAAAGTTGCATCTTTATGTGATTTTGTTGAGTTTGATCCATTGATTCCTATTGTTCATGATTTTTATTTTGAGGATCATTCTTTAATTGGTGATGATTGCGTATTTGAAGGTGAATTGAGTGGTAAAGTTTCAAGCTTTAAGTCATTTGATTCTTTCTTGTTTGATTGTGAGATGGAATCTTTTGAGTTTGATTTGGATTTACCAATCAAAGGTTCCATTTTTTGAGAAGTCGTTTGAGATTATGAATGAGATTGTTTTGGAAGCTAAACTTTTTGGAAAAGAAGAAAGTTCTTTACTTGGTGTAAACTTTCTAACTTATTCAACTCATATATAGAGCTAATTTGTTCCGCTACACTAGTGCTTTGAGTATAAAGCAAGTTGATAAGTTTCATGTGGATTGGTGTTATGAGTTTAAGAAAAGCATGCTAAATCTTTCTTGAATGATAATATTGGTGAAGCCAAGAGGCTTGTTTTATTTCAACATACCATTCTTATTCTTGATTTCTCATGTCGGCTTGAATTCAAGAATGGCTTATCCTTATGCTTGGACTTGATAAAACTATGAGAGTTAATACTTTTCTTGATGATTCTTATATTGGGGCTCACTTGATGTGTAGATTGGAGGTATTTCATGACAATTCTCATATTTTGGGTAGCTTTTATGCTTTTCTTTTGTCCAAGGATGTCATTAGATTTTGGTTTGAATGGTAGATTTGTCTTACTTATTGGTTTGGATGGTTGGATTTACCGTAAATTTGCTAAAATATGGTTTCCTTATTAGTTAGAGGCACTTGCTTATGTCCAAGTTAAAACTTTACGAATGAAGCTCCCTTTCTTTTGTTTAAAGGTCCAAATTCGAGGACGAATTTTTTTAAGGGAGGGAGGATGATACAATCTAGATAGCCATCGAGCGTAGGAGGCTACTTTCATAACGGGATGGTTACATATATAATTTTGCCAATAATTAAAGACTATATTACATTTGGTGGCTATATTTGTAATATTTAGCTCCCTAGTACTCATTTTAGGGTTAGCTTATTTTGATATTGTGAATTAAAACTCATTGAGAGTGTTTAGGATGAATTCCTGTGTTGGTTGATTACTTGTTAAGGTGAACTTGCAAGGGGATTACTTCCCTTGAGGGTTGTTCCTATAGTTTTAGGTCAATTAAGTCTTAAATTGATTGGGCATTTGTTTATTTTAAATGTTCTTTCAATTTTCTTAGTTGATTCTCTACTAAATCTCTATCTTTTTATCATTTTATTTGTATTCTTATTACTTTGCTTCCGTGTTCATATCAGTCTTATTGAGATGGTAACTAAAGCATAGCAACCGCAATATACCTCCGTAGCAAACTGTTTGGTGCCATGGCTTGATGAATCTGCCATAGTTTTAACAGCAACCTCCTTCCCATCTCCAAGTCTTCCATAATAAACAGGTCCAAAACTTCCCTTCCCAATTTTCTTAGAAAAATTTTCTGTGGCTTCTTCTATCTCAGATAGTGGGATATAGTACGCCACACCTTCATCCATTAAAGATCCACCTCGCGCAATTGAACAAGTTGTTGAGGCCTTTGTGCTTCTACGCAAAGACTCAGCTGGGAGGTATAGATGGAATAATGAAAGGTGATGCACGATATATATATAATTAAAATTTAGATAGTTTAAGGGGATGTTTGCACCTTTTTGATGAGATACTTTTGTTCTGAAGTGGCACAAAAAGAGTATACTGACTGTGATTAGAACAAATAGAAGCACAACTGCTCCAACTGAAACTCCTAATATCACTTTGTGACGTTTATTATGCTTTGATTCGGGTCTTAGATTAGGATTTCCTTCATACCTGTGAGACAGGAAAAACAACTTTTAAGTGAAGCTCTTTTCCTGAGTTCAAAGGTAAATGTAAACGTTACTCTTAAAGCATTTATGAATACTCATGAATTTTCTAGCTCTTAAAGCATTTATGAATACTCATGAATTTTCTTTGCTCTTTTCCTAGCACTATCGAAAATGCTGTGTATACATAAATATTTGGTGATAATCAGCCCTTTTTTTGATGGGAAAATATCTAGTGGCTGAGATTTTTTCATGGTATTATGGATTACTGAATTAAAGGTATACTTACTTGAAAGTTACTTTTCCTTTTAATAATGATGAAGGTATTTCACCAGTTAGGCTGTTATTCTGCACATCTCTGCCACAAGGAAACAAATTCAAAGTTAAGATAAGCTTTTTCCATGAAAATAAAAATATAAATAAGACTATGGATAATTTAAATTTGAAGTTAAAGGTTTTTTATCCAGATCACGCCATACAGTTCTATTAAGCTTGGTAAACCTCCCAGGTATGAAGGTATTGCACCAGTCAACTTGTTGTCCTCAAGATGTCTGCATGTTAACGAAATACAACATCCGGTTAAAAAGCAAAAACAGGATAAAGAAAAAGATTTACTTGTTAAAGTGGGAGTAAATGTTAGCCACTAGTAATCATCTTACATAGTTCTCAAATTAGCAAGATTGCTCAAGTCAGGGATTGTTCCGGTCAGAGAGTTTCCGTCCAACCACCTATAGTATAAAGTATGAAAAACTAAAACAGTAAGATGAAAACTTGACTTGTTTTATGAGCAAGACTTACAACTGTGTCAATCCTTCCATATGGTTTAGCTCGGGAGGAATTTCACCCTTAACGTTCTTGCCTGACAGTGTTCTGTTGAATCAAAGTAAGATGTCAAGGAAAAACAAATACTTTTAGTACTATGACCTCACAGGGATATGTTATCTGGTTGAATGCATCTATTTGTATTATATTCTTACATTAGCGATAATACTCACATTTTTGTGATTCTTGGTGGAATAGTTGTGCTGCAAGTCACCCATTCCCATTGTGTGGGTACGCAAGGATCACCAACTTCATCTGTCCAGTCACTTCCCAACGACATGGAGCGGAAGGCGTTGAGAGTGGCCACTTCCAAGTTGCAGCTTTAAATCAATTAGCTATTTTTGGTAATAGTATGTGTACAAGTAGAACAATTACCATAGCTGGATAGAGAAAAATAGCTGGACTAAGCATAGAAAGGTCATTGTTACCATCTTGTTCGTCAGTCTTTGCAGCAATTTGCGCATATCTACATATTTCCATTGCACTTAGTAGTGGACCTCGAGTTGAGTCACGAGTCTTCACAAAGGAGAATGACAGTATAAAATCCAATGTTATGTTCATGTAGCTAGGCTCATACAAAGTGTAACTTCCATTTGCATTCTCTGCTATATTCACCACAGCATTGCTGTAGTCCGGAACATAAGGATGCTCCATTTTAAATTTCCTAGTCTCATTTATCCCCAAGTCTTCAATCTCAGCAAAGTATGCAAAAGCTCGTGCATTCGCTGGAAAATCGTCAAGATTCAGCCTATAGCTGAGCATTCCTTTAGTCCCAACTACTGCTGTCTGCATTACTTTAACAGGTGGATACTCTCTTGTGTTTGTATTTATATACTTCGTTGTGTTGATTCTTTCTGTGCCTGCAGCCACATCTACCAGAAAATTTGGCCTTTTTTCTAGATCCGAATCCCATATACGGTCATAAGGATCATCCGGATACCTGTGAGACAGATCTAATTTTTGTTATGATCGTGTGAGAGCTGAAAAAGTCTGTATCTTATGGTTTATCTGCTGTGATATATATCATCTCACAAACAAAAACTAAGCCTCAATCCCAAGCAAGTTTGGGTCAGGTACATGAATCCTTTAAGTTGATCTCAGACCCAATATTATACAAAATTAGAAATTCACTATATTTTCTATTGGCATATAAATCTCTGACAAGATTAAAAGTCTCCAAGAAAGCAATGTACCAATACATATCCCCAATTTATTGGTATTCACCTAAAACAAACTTTAAAATAATTAGATAGGAAACATTTAGGTAACCAAACTATACCTTATAGGTTCATTGCTTTGAGCTCCAAAATCTACTCTTGCTGCGACTTTTAAGTAAAAGTTATCTTCATAGTCTGTGGCATACATTGACAAATTTAGAGGTCTCAGCTCAAGAGTAGATATGAAAGGGGACTCAGTTGTTGCACAACACAAGCACACATGGATGGAGTTTGAAGGCGCTCTGATGATCATTTCCTTTACATATATCCTTGAAGATTCTGAAATGGTTATAGTTGCCCACTTTGTTGTATCTAAGTAGAGCTGAAATTTGGGGTATGTTCCCTCTGCTGCAGGACTTCCATATAGAAATGTTGCTCGTACAAGGTATCGCCTTCTCTCCTTGGTGTTTAAAGTATAACAGTATTTCTTGCTGTCTGCTGGAAAGTCTCTGCGCCTTTGATATTGTTGTGAGTTTACATCTGCATTTACTACCACAACTGGTTTCCCATTTCCCATGATTCCAGCATCTGTAGTCCATGCTAATCCTGTACTCGGGTCGGTATAATTTGTTGCACTTCCACAGTCTATACTTACAAACTCTGCAATATTGAAGCTTTATTTCATGAACAAGACTGCCCATCACTTACCTTGTACTAAGGAAACTCAACTAGTTGTCTCTTAAAAATATAAAAACTACTCAATTCCAAGCGAGTTGGAGAATCCCACGGACCATATTCCTCAGTTTAAGCTCATCTCATACCAATACTATACAAAATAAAAAAAAATACTTGTTCACTATACTTTCTGCTTGCATTTATATCTCTAGTAGGATTAATAGACTCTTGGAGAACATATAACCAAAAGGAAACATACAAGCATGACTAAAATATATTCCCATCTTTTTCTTCCACCATATTTTTTGCTAGGTCTGTAAGTAGTTATTTCTAGATGTGACAAATATGGTTAGATTATGGTATAGTGAAGGGTAAAGATGCAAAGAGGACATACCTGTAACTTGGCACACAATTGCTGGAGTGAAGCAAAGAAGTAAAACAAAGGATTTTAAGAGGAAATCCATGGAAGAAGAAGCTAATTAATAAGCTGTGTTCTTTTGATAAAATGGTGTATATTTTAGTATTTGATTGAAGTTAAAGACTCCTAGCTTAAAGTGGATGTTAATCATCTCACTTGGATTACCTTTAACTTTTTGGTTATTGAGGAGTCTTAGCTTAGCTTGTGCAATGTTCACTCACATTCCTATGTTTTCTTTTGAAAATGCTTTTTACAAAGGAAGACAGAATTCAACTTCATCTTTCAGCTTCACCTTTTTCACTTTGCTTTGGAAAAGAATTTTTGGTATGTTGACACTTGACACCATTGCAAACAATATTTGTACATTTTTATATGTTTCTTTTCCTCTCACTATTCCTTTTGTTTCTTCTTCTAGTTGATTTGACCAAATCTTCAATGTAAATATGCAACAAGGGAAAAATCACAAGCTCACAGTAATTTTGCGTGTGGGGTCCAGTTATTTAAGGTAGATGGTTCAATTATTTATTTATGAATGATTCTTTTTTATGATGTGGGCTGCATTAGGCTATCAGAGCTTTTATTAAGAATAAATTATTTGGGGTGTTGGATATGGATGTGGGAAGAAAATCTGGCTATGCAAATTGCAAACTGCAAAAGCATCTCCTTATCTTTAAAGAAAGAAAAAGAGAATCTAATAATCCCATCATCTGTCTTTTGCTTTTGGTACAAACATAAGCTTTTTTTCTGTGACTTTTGGCCCAACTTGTCTTTAACTTTTGCAAGATTGCAGAATCAAACCAAAGCTATGTAAACTTCCAAGATTGTCCTTGTGTCTTACAAGAATAATGGGCCACATTGTGGGTCCGGAACCCAAGTAGGTTATATTTGGACAAATAAAACTAAAATAAGTAAAAAAAAAAACATAGAACGGATCTATGTATAACACCATAGTATATGGCGCTATAAACTAACGGTAACTGTGCCGTTAGTGTATAGCGCCTATACTATAGCGTTGTACCTTCTGAATCTGTCAGACACATGTATAACGCCATAGTATGTGGCGTTATACCTATTTTCTAGGTAAAGCGCCTTGTACTATGGCGTTATAAACAATGAATTTGTCTGACACATGTATATCATCATAGTACCCGGCGTTATACCTATTTTTCTGTATAGCGCCGTGTATTGTGACGTTATACCTGCTTTCTGGGCCCACCAATAATTCAAAAAGCGTATAGTGCTTACTACATTGGCGCTATACAATTAAAA